>JAMQGT020003178.1:32500-142691 GCA_024447675.2 Pterophyllum scalare | reverse complement strand
ATCGCAGCAGAGCGGAAGTGTGTTACGTTATTGTGCACGCTCCTTCCCCCTGCTTTCCTCGCTAGCAAGTCGATTAAGCTAGCTAGCGAAACAAGCTCTTAAACCTCGTAGGGGAACTGTTATGAATTGTTTGATCGGTTTAGTATAGGTGATTTTTATTTTCGCAGTCTTGATATTAAGTGATCTTAGAAAATGAACATACGAAACGCACGGGTAAGTCTAGAGGAACTCCCTCGGGAGCCACGCTGTTTGAGCTTGGGAGCTAAGCTAATGTTACAGACTGCACCTTAGCTGAGCAGATATCACCGGTCAGTGGTGTCTCTTATGCGGCTATATGACGCTCCTTCATGTGTTTCTTTCAGCCGGAGGACCTTATGAATATGCAGCACTGTAACCTGCTGTGTCTACCAGAAAACTACCAGATGAAATACTACTTCTATCACGGCTTGTCATGGCCACAGGTAACGAGCACTGCTGGTTCCAGTTCTTCCTGGCTGCTAATGGCACTGGTCTCATCGCACAGATCCTTACAGTGTGAACGGTTCTGTTAAAAACTTTTCTCGTTTGAATCGTTTTAGCTCTCATACATTGCAGAGGATGAAAATGGAAAAATTGTGGGATATGTGCTGGCAAAGATGTGAGTATCAGTGAGCATATTTATAACCTGGTGTCTCTTTAACAAAACTGGTCGACTTTGGTGACTATTGCAAACTCTTTATAGGGAGGAGGACCCAGATGATGTACCCCATGGACACATCACATCCCTGGTGAGTCAAAGCACTTTGAGATGCCTTATACAATTCCTTTGTCTCTTTATCATCATCTTTCTTTTGCCTCTCCCTTTAGGGGTTAACACAGTGGGTCATCTTCCTCCATCTCACCCTATCCCTACACCCTCCTCTGTCACACCTGCCCTCTGCATGTCCTCTTTCACCGCATCCATGAGTCTTCTCTGAGATCTTTCTTTTACCTCCTGTCTGGCAGCTCCATCTTAAACATCCTTTGTGCAGTATACCCATTGTGCTTCCTCTGTGTATGTCCAAACCATCTCGACCTTTTCTCTCTAACTTTGTCTCCAAAGAAACAATCAGCCTGAGTTGTCTCTCTCACATACTCATTTCTATTCTTAACCAGCCTGGTCACTCCAGTGAAAATCTTGGCATCTTCACCGTTGCCACCTCCAGCTCGGCCTCCTGTCTTTTTTCTTTCAGTGCCACCATCTCCAAAAAATACACAGCAGGTTTCATTACCATATTCTAAGCCTTCCCTTTTACTCTTGCTGCCATCTTTCTGTCACAAATCACCCCGCCACTCAGCTCCATTCGCTCCACCCTACCCGCACTCTTCTTCCCCTCTCTTGTGCACTGTTCATTGCTTTGGATGGCTGACTCTGGGTATTTAAACTTAATAACCTTCACTACCTCTACGCCTTGTGTGTTCACCTTTCCACCTGTTTCCTTCTCTTTCACACACATTCTGTCTTGCTTCTACTGACTTTCATTCCTCTGCTCTCCAGAGCATACCTCGACCTCTCCAGCTTCTCTTCCACTGGCTCCCTGCTCTCACTACACCCCTTTGGCTTTTTTTTTTTTTGTCCTGGAAGATATTTGCTGTACTTCTCAGGGGAACCTAAAACCCTTTGTATCCTCTAGGCAGTAAAGAGGTCCCACAGACGTCTTGGACTGGCTCAGAAGCTGATGGACCAAGCCAGTCGGGCCATGATAGAAAACTTCAATGCTAAATATGTCTCACTTCATGTTCGCAAAAGGTACTCTGGACTGTTATTTTGTTGCAAACCTGGTTTCTCTTTATGTGTATAAATGATTGCATGGATCTCTGTGTTCAAAATGTGCTTACTCAGATTGCATTTGTTAGTTCTCATGTTTTCAAGAAATGTTTTCTTTTCACTGCAGCAACCGAGCAGCCCTGCACCTGTACTCAAACACACTTAAATTCCAGTAAGTATATTTCTCTAGCAACATTATTTTTTAGCATTTTTTTTTAAATGTAATTGAAGTACTACTCTGGTTATATTGCACATCAAAAGGACCAGAAATATTCTGATCATTAGTGGAGTTTGATGACTTAATCAGCTGGGCTAGTGTATATATGACAATAATAGCAGATATTTATTGACCTGTCTTCAGTATAAGTCATCTAATAAGCACATCACATTACTTCTATAAGTAGATTATTATTATGAGATTATTTTTCCTAGGTAGCACTGATAAGGAGCAACTTCAGTTTTTGTTGTCTTTTTTCCTGACCATGCTGTAAAAATAAAGTGTACTTTTCTATGTGATTCTTTTTTTGTGTGTATAAATGAAAGCAAATGGGTCTGTCAGTGAAATTAGAGTTTGTTTTTTTGTTTTTTAAACTAATTCTAATTTTCAAAATCCATTTTAAAATTCTGCTTGAAATATACTAAATATATGAACAGCCTAATGTTTTAGTACTGACTTTAAATGATGTGCCGTCTTGTGCCTTCATAGGATTAGTGAAGTAGAGCCTAAATACTACGCAGATGGGGAGGATGCCTACGCCATGAAAAGAGACCTAGCCCACATGGCTGATGAGGTGACTTAATTTTCCATCTTTTTTTTTTTTCTTTTTAAGTGGACTTCTTTAGCCTGATTGTCCCAAGTTCCATTTGCCTCTTGAGATGAACCAATGACCAAAGTCTGATTACGTCTTTTGTTCATCCTACAGCTGAGGAAACCCGGAGCACGTGTGTTGGGTCAAGAGGCACAATCTGGCCAGAGCCCGTCGGGGTCTGGTGACCAGGAGAGAGAAAGCGAGAGAGACAGTGGAGGAGAGAGCAAAGAGCTGAGTGAAGTGAGCGAGGCAACAGAAAGCACAGATGTAAAAGATTCTTCTTCTGATTCGCAGTGACACTGCAGTTCTAGACATTTTTAAATCATCCCTCGCTTCCAGTTTTTATCTGTTTGCCATTTTCCCTGGCCTTACAGACTCGGATTATCTCTGCATCAAAAATGTTCCAACATTTTCATCACTGATTTTTCGTAATTATTGTTTTTGGGTTTTAGGGGGTTTTTTTTGTTTTTGGTTCTTTTTGCTTTTGTTTTTTCCCCTGCAGTGATGAGCAGAGAGACTTTAATAAAGGCATCAATCTACTCTGCTCTCTAAATTAATGAAAATGAATTATTGGTCTGATCATTTTTATTGGATTGTTGTCATTGGAAAAGCTGTCTGAGCTTTAAGACAACCTGTGTGTTTCAATTGGCCTTTATTTAACAGAGTTGCTGCAAATAAATCTGTCAAATAATTCTCTTTGTATTTCATTTATGTCAAACAGCACTAAAAGTAAGCAGCACTTGTGAGCAAAACGCAGCAGAGTTTGATAACAGCTATGAGCTAACAAGATTAAAAAGCTTCATACAAACACCTCAGGCTGAATAAATGAGTCCAGACAGGTTTCAGTCAATTTCAGAGGGATGGAAAAAAAGCCTTTCATAAACTGATTAAAAAAAATAAATAAAAATTCTTCCACATTGATGATTTAACCTGAGTCTTTGTCGCTGTATTCTTTCTGTGTGGGGACCTTCCTCTCCGTTTTTCAAAAATGGAAGCCTCCAATCTGAATTAATTCTCTTAAAGTTTGGACACCATAGAGCCATCCTCAGGAAACTGGTCAGACATGTGACAAGGAGATAAACATGAATCAAATTTGAGCATGCAACCAGTTAAGTACATGGTGCAGATTTAAATACCGGGCCAGGTTAAATTATGCCCCTGGCAAACAGCTGAATGAAAGTCTTCAGTGGTAAGGAGTTTAATCTGTAAAAATGAAGGTGTGTAACCACAGCCACTGTGGAAACAAGATGCCATGCAGTGATAAGGTCAATGAAATGCTGAATTTTATATAACAATTTCCAGCCAATGAAATTGTTTGGTTGCTGTTTACAGATTCTCTTGCATGTACTCAGGGTCTAAAGGCTATCACTGTTGGTGA
This sequence comes from Pterophyllum scalare, assembly GCA_024447675.2. Taxonomy (NCBI): domain Eukaryota; kingdom Metazoa; phylum Chordata; class Actinopteri; order Cichliformes; family Cichlidae; genus Pterophyllum; species Pterophyllum scalare. The sequence goes on along the minus strand of JAMQGT020003178.1, from coordinate 138,718 downwards.
GGAAGTGCTTATAGTGCAGGCAGAACTTGGCGACTTCTACTGGTGATGTCATGAAAGACTATTGCATGGCATATCACACAGAACCTACAGCAAACCTCAGCCCTGGACACCTGTAAATGGGCTCAAGTTAACAGAAGAAATAGGTTTTACTAGCAGGCATGTCACATTTCTCTTTAACAAGTCAAACTATAGGATGAGTGCACCTAGATTCAGATGAGTTGACTTTCTGCAATGAACTGAAAAGTTGAATCATGTTTGATTGCAGTTGCGCTCAAAGAGTTACGTTACGTAGGGTGTAGCAAGGTTCAAAGGGGCATCTTGCTTTAAAGTGAAAGGGCGCAATCAAGTCTCCATTGTGACAGGACTCAACAGAGACGTCAATCAAACACTTCTTTGTCTCACCGGCGAAAATGTGTAAGTTTAATTCTTTTTTTTGGTTGCTTGTGCAACACCATCTGTTAGAGGAAGGAAGTGGCAGTGAGGGAGAGGTTAATGGCAGATAAGAGCAAATTTTGTCTACGGATCTTTAAGAAAGTTAGACTCTTTCTCACAAACTGCAAATAGCTCAGTTTCACACCAGCAGGCTGTTTAACACCTATCAGCTATAGAAACCAACAATGCTGCTGTGAATCTTCCATGTGTTATGATTTCATAGCAACAGTGGGATGTTTTTTGTTTGTTTTTTGAGAGGTTGTTTTTAATCCTGCACAATCTACGTGTCCTGACAGGAATTTTTAAAGTCACTGTGTATGGCTCACTCATACACTGTAGCCATGACAGTATGTAAAAATACCCCAAAATACTACCCCCCCCCCGACTGAACTGAGCTTAGTGCAGCTGATTTCACTCAGTAAGTGGCAAATAACCAGTGAGGAGGGACTAATCAGTGAAAGCAGCTGGTGTTTGACTGGACTGAAAGCCTGCTGTGTGGGGCTCAAGAGTTGGCAAGAAAGCGAGAGGAAGGACTTGACTAGAGAAGTTTTCACACGACGCATACACTGTCACACACTGATGGCTCAAACCGAATGTGTGAGTGAGAAGAGAAGGGGGGGGGCTCTGTTGTTGTGTGTGTGATGGTAGAGTGGAGAGAGAGAGTCAGAGATGAGTTCCACTCCACCCACTTCCATCCGTGTCCAATGTGAGGGGGAGGTGAAACAGTTACTGTGCTATTGACTGGCATCATTTAGTTGCTTTAGTCTGGAGAAGAGGCCAGTCAAGACAGCTCCTCATCAGGTATGACTCTCTGGCTGTATGAAACTCTATTTATTTTCCTGTATCACCAAATCAGGACTGTTAGTCAGTTTAACTCTCACAAACATGTTTTTGTGCTGAAAGGCGCATGCTGACATGCCGTTAAAGATTGCTCTGCTTGATTATTTCATGTTGTTACTGGCTACAGAGAAACCCCACAAGGCGTTTAATGTTTCATAGCCATGGCAGCCTCATCTTGTTGGTGCTTGTAAAAGCTTAAGACAGGCAAAACAAACAAACAAAAAGCACCCTTACTAAAACAGGAACTGAACAATTGCAGTAAGGCTAAGACTACCTTCAATGAAATACTGCGGCAGGTTGTGAGGGTGGGAGGTGGTGATTCACCAGCTGATGGCATAGAGAAAGAATGAAAGGGCTAATGGAAAAGGGTGACACAGGATGGAAAACTTAGACTCCTTTCTGCAGGGAGTTTGGGGCATCCTGAAATGCAGCAGAGTCATTTCAGCAGGTCAGCTGGTAAACGTCTCAGTTGGGAGAGTGCACATTTCAGCTAAAGAGAATGCTGATGAGTGATGTTTGGCTTTCAAAAAAAAGGGAAGTTGAGGGGGGAGAAATGGAGAGAATGTGTGTTGATTGTGTACAAAGGCCTATGATCCAGCAAGAAAACACCCCGATCTTCCTCTTTCTGAGTTGCATTAAATTTCCATTAATATACAGTATCTTGCAAAGATCAGTAACTAAGCTGTCAGATTGTCATGTGTTTAACTGTCAGGAGAACTGTCAAGTTCCAGCCACTCTCATATTCCTATTCTCTCGAGAGCAGGACTTTCATGTAATTTCAGCCATAAAATTTGATTTTAAAAATGAAATGCAAACTGAAACCAAAATGATCAGAAACATTTTTTTTAATTGTATTCATTATAAAGCCAAGTCTCAGCTAAACCTGTCCGCCATGTTCAGCCTGAATTGGAATGTAGTTAGCCTACCAAGATTCTCATTCATCCAAGACGTACTGTAAAAGTCAAAGAGAGAAGCATTTAAAGCTTTATTGTTGAAAATGCAGGTTATGCTTGGAGCACATCAGTGAAGTTTTTTTTTTCCTTTCTTATGAAACCACCTGTAGCCTTGAGCACAAACATCCCCACACAGTTGTATGCCGTGTGGTTCGTCCTATATTTAGGGGAGCCGAGATGCTGGTAGAGCTATTTTTGCACCTTGTGCAATTCTGCAGTCTGCCCGGTGCAACAAGCAACACATGCCAGCCGGCTTTCTAGTTGAATGCTGTTCAGGGAAACGAGTGTGGCCACTTTGCAAAGATGTTACAGTAAGACGAACATGCTCTTTTCATCTCTACAAGTGTTTCAAGAGGAAGTGTACAGGGTCGGGGGAGTTCAGCACAAAGAGTATTAAAGTTTGTAGGGAGGTAATACAGCAGTAGGTTAATGGGCTTTTGCAGCAAAAGGAACAAATCAGTTTGCATGCCCACAAATAAGACTGTGCTTGTTTGAGAGATGGAGGGAACAGAACAGAGCTGATATTTCATACTAGATAACAAAGTTCACTGCGTTTATACAGAATTCCCAGCTGGCGTAACAATGACTTCCCATGTAAAACTTCGGAAGGAGAGGGTCGGTGTGGTGGACTACGACATACAGATCAAAGGTAAAAGACCTACTGTTGTTTGTGCCATACTGAAAACCTCACCCTCTTTATCTCCTCTTAACTGATAAACACATGTTCCTTTGTGGGGGAAAAACCCCTGCAAAATCTGTTTCTCAGCCACAGTTAAATTTCTCACAATAAGTCAGTGTCTGTCTGTCTTTCAGAGGTTCGCTGTCAGCTTGTGGACCAGCTAAAGGTACTGGACTTGCAACTTGAACAGAAGAGCCAACAGCTGCAAGACCTGACAGACTACCTGCGGCGACGGGGTGAGATTGAAAGCGAGTATGCCCGCTCCCTGGAAAAACTAGCTGAGAGGTTTACATCAAGGGTCAAGAGGTAATTGCAGTCCTGCACATAACATGCTGAACCACATAGGAGCAAATTTCAGTCTTTCAGACTGTGTCCTTTTTGTTTGTTTTTTTTTCCTTTTTTTCTTCTGCATGCATAACTTGCTCAGGAAGGAGACCAGCAGTAACTCGGTGGCCCAAGTATGGCTCACTCTGCTGTCCCAGACCCGTCAAGAAAGTAGGGACCATAATGGACTGAGTGAAAACTGCAGCAACTTCCTCACCCAACCTCTCTCACACTGCATGGAGTACACGCAACGCCTTGCAAAGAAGGTACTACTGCAAACACTCTGTCAAGCACTTCTGCAATGCAAGTGACAAAATACTGCAGTATTATTTCTTTCCAGTTCTTACTTTCACCGTCAGTACATATTGATTTTAAAAGTACATTGCGGGTCACTGTGTCCTTTCTGTGTCGCGCCATCTCACTGTTCTGATATTTTGTCTATTTGCTGTGTTTTCCAGAGTAAAGACATCTGTGTTCAGCTACAAGATGGACTGCTCAAGGTTACCACAGAGCTACAGACTGTAAGTGAGAAAGCAACCACATAAAATACTTTCCGTTTCCTAAACATGCAGAGGAAAACATTGCTTTTTGTGCTTGTGTGTAGGCGTGGCGAACATACTACCAGTACCACACAGAATACATGTGTGCAGAGGGGAAGCTGAGGGAAGCAGAGAAGCAAGAGGAAAAGCAGAAGCAGAGTGCAACTAAAAAGCTGGAGAGGTTGATAGAAAAGGTATTTTTTTAAAAAACAAAAAAAAACTGCATGCATATATCATGTGGCTGTTTAATTTCTTCCTGATGATGTTTATGTGGTGTAGAGACAAGGCAAAGTGCAAGAAATACAGCTGAAGTGCAGCAAGGCCCGAAATGAGTACCTCCTGAACCTGGCCGCAGCCAATTCCTCCATGAATAAGTACTACCTGGAAGACATCACTACTCTCATAGATGTGAGTGCATCGGTTGCCTTCTCCTTTCAACATACAGAAACTGTGTAGTACTCAAGGTGATTGTTACTACTACACCTCCCCACCCCCCTTTCCGGGGTCATTCAGACCACATAGATAGACCCACTGGGCCAAACAAGAAACTTCAAAAATGCTGTAAAATATCATGTTTAACAAATACTTCATGATCTCAAAGCACCCAAATTAATTAAATGATCCAAAATGTTTTCTCCTCCAGTGTGCAGATACAGGTTACCACATCACTTTGGGCCAGGTGATGCAAGCCTACTTGTCTAGACGGTGGAAGGCCCAGGATAACCTGAGCACAGGTCTGCAGCAAATCGAGGAGTCCGTGTCTAAACTGGAGCAGAGCCGGGACAGAGACATCCTCCTGCAGGACAACTACAATGCCTTCTCTATGCCCCTTCGCTTCCCCTATCAGCCCCATGATGGAGACCAGGTGTGTATTTTGAGTAAATTATGGAAAAGGTTTTTTTTTTTTTTTTTCCTTTTCTTTTTAAGTGTGTGGTACACATCTAGATTTCCTTGTGATACAGGTCACTGAGGTTAGTGCAGAGTGTGAGATGAGATGCGATCTGGAGACCCGATTCAAACAGATACAAACTCGACTGCAAGTCATCACCCAGGAAACAGAGGAGGTAAAAAAAAATTTTTTTAAAATCACACAACCCATAGCTGCTCATTAGAATTTTCTCAAGGCTGTAAATAGTCTGTCAAATTGTGGTCTTGCTTCCTTAATCTAATTTTATTGAAAGTGATAAAGTTTAACAACCTTAATAAGGAGAAGTGTTTTAAAAGTGAAGAAGCAAAAGTATACTGATATAAGGCAGGAACTCCTTCCTCATTACTCTATTTAGCCCTTTTAAAAAAATAATTCACACGATTTCGGTTTGTAACACATTTCACATCAATCTGGACAATTCTGACAGCACTCAAGTGGCATAATATTTAAAACACTGGTATTCTACACAATATAGACAAATGTCCAGCCAGAGTACACATTGGAGTCCTCAATATTCCGGCCTGACTCCTACAAAACACACTTATCAGCTGTAGGTCACCTCTCATCTCTTCTACTCTCATACAGGCTAATAAGAGCATGTCAACAGCCCAGTCTTCTCTGCTGGAGGGCATCAGCGAAGATCTGGAGCCTAATAGTGGTTCATCTCAGGAAGGCAGCACTGAAAATCTGACAGTAAAGCCCAGTGTTGCTCGACGACGGGCCAACCTGCAGGAAATAGAATGCCTCTACTTCACTGTGAGTCTCTTTTCTTCAAGGAGCTGTAAATTTTTGGGGAAAGAATAATGATGCACAGTTGGTGCTTTTTTTTCCTGTGAATCAAAGTGACTGTTGGTGACAAATAATAATGTGATCTGGTCTTATTTGTTTTACAGAAAGTAAAGGACTACCTTGTTGGCAGCTCTCTGGTATCTAAACTACAAGCCAAACATGATCTGCTTAAAGAGGCTGTGGAAAAAGGTAATATACTTCATTTCTCACATAACAATATCACAAATTGTTGACTCAGTGTCACATTAAAAGAACAGCTGTGGTGCTCTGGGTTATTATTGAATACTAAAATGTTCCTTTTTTAAGAAAAGCCACCAGACACCACCATGAGAGTATTTCTCCTTTTTAAACCAGATGGTTCTTTTCATCTCTGCTAAATCTCCTTTTCTCTTGCCAGCTGAAATATCAAAAGAACCTCAGCCTCGGTACGAATTTATATATACATATTTTTTAAGAGTTATCGCAGAGTTGCTATTTTTATTCATTCATGCTACCAGTGCTAAAACTGAGCCTTCATGGTACTGTATGTCATTCTGCAGACACATTGGAAAGTCCATGCGTGCCAGAAAGAATCACTCAAGTGCCAATTTGATGCACAACCAAAAACTTTTCAATGGAGACATGCTGTCCTTCATAAAGGTAGCAATGATCATGATTGGTTTTTCTTTGGACTCAGGATGAGTCAGTGAAATTATATTCTGTTTCTTTGATTCAGGCATCAGGACAACAGATTCCAGTTGTTGTGGGAAGCTGCATTCGCTACATCAACCTCAATGGTGAGTCCTCAAGGCCGAAATGGCATTAAACCAACAGATGTACATTTGTTTCTTCAATGCAAAAAGAATATCATGTACAGTGCCAGTCTGGACACACTCACCCATTGATATCAACAGGTGAGTGTGGCCAAACTTTTGACTGGTACTATACATACTTCTAGCCTCTTGTCTTTAAAAGCAGATGTGGCAAACTGTGATTGTATAATATTTCAATCTAATATAAAGGTTCTCACTTATTTTAGACTACTGGGAAATTGCAATAATCTGTCTGCCCATCAGGTCTCCACCATGAAGGGATATTTAGAGTGCCAGGGTCTCAGGTGGAGGTCAATAATCTCAGGGATACTTTTGAGCGAGGTAGGTCTGTGTGCTTGTTAGAATAGTTCAAACTCATAGCTCTACTCTCCATGGAGCATTAATAATGTGGGGCAGTGTGCCATTGGCTTCCCCTGTAGGAGAGGACCCCTTGGCTGAGGCGAGGTATGACCTGGACTCTGTGGCTGGAGTGTTGAAGCTGTACTTCAGAGGTTTAGAAAATCCACTTTTCCCCCTTGACAGCACCAATCAGCTCCTGGAGCATGCCCGTGAGTGTGCTTGTGCACATGTGGATATAATCAGCCTGGCTAAAGATGCGCAGCAACCTCTGTTCTTTCATCACCTTTTTTTTTTTTTTTTTTCCCCCAGAAATAAAGAATGAGGTGGAGCGAGCAGCTCAGCTGAAAGCTGTCATTTCTTCCTACCCCGAGCCCGTTATCATCGTCATGAGATACCTCTTTGCATTCCTTCAGCAGTGAGTGTTTTTACCTGTGACTTGAATGTGGTAAAGAAATCACATAAAACACTCAGGAAATGTTTCTGGCTAGAATGAGATGGGACCAAGAAAAGCTCTTATCCAGGGGAGCTACTCTTGGAGCACTCCTACATTCCTTTGTTCATTTTGCCCTTGCAATGGTGTGTGTGTGTGTGTGTGTGAGTGTGTGTTTTTTAAAATCTCAAGGGGCTTCCTGGTTAAGTAAACACACATGAATTTTTTTGGCATGTTTTACTCATTGCTGAATGTATTTTGTAAGAATCACTCAGATCTAATGTTAGTCCAATTGAATGAAAAACATGAAATAACAGTTAACAGCAACCAAGTGAATATATTTGAAAACTGAGAACATTTAAAGTAACTTTTTCTTGTGTTGTGGAAATGTGTGATTTGTAAAAACATTGGCATGTATTAGATGCATCTAAGTGGGGGGGGGTATAGAGAATTTTAGTTGTTCTTTCTTTCATTGCATGCCTTTCTTTTTCTTTCTCTGCCTTTAGTGTGTCTCAGTATAGTGATGAGAACATGATGCAGCCTTACAATTTGGCGGTGTGTTTTGGGCCGAGCCTGATAAGAGGGGCTCAGGATGATGATGTTGTGACCCTGCAGCCTCAGATCAATGCTTTGGTGAAGGACATCATCCTTCAGCAAGAAAGCATCTTTCCCAGTCAGAGCGAAGTACCAGGACCAGTTTATGAGAAATGCATGACACTAGAACTTGATGACTGGTACGGTGAAAAATGAATTTACATGAAAGAAAAAAAAAAGTATTGTGGAATGATTACATGATGGTCTTTACTTCACAGTGAGACTATTGCGGATGATGTAGAAGTTGAATGCACCCCTAGCAAAGATGGTAAGTTTGACTATTTCAGTTCATCACTTCATTAAAAATATGTCACTGAAAAATAATGAAGCATATAAACATTTGCTTTGCTGCAGATTTAGAAACGGGCTTCTCTGCTGACAACAGAACAAGCATATCTGCAGCAGCAGCGCAGAAAAAAGAACGTCCTAGAGCCAATAGCAGTGGCGCCCTAGACCGCAGCAGACTAACAGCTGTACCAGGAGGGGGTGGCTTCATTTCAAGTGGAAAGTACATGCTACAGATTCCTGTCGGGCCGCAATGTAAGCCAAGGAGGATGCCCTCTCCTTGTTATGGGCGAGAGTAAGTAACCTAACAGCTGACCGACCTTGTTTTGAGTAAAACATAATCATTTAGTGATCGACCTCTTCTGCATACAGATACGAGCGACGCTCATCTGAGGATATAGCCCTTCAAGTGGACAAGGTGTGTCTTGTTTCTCCTATTGTATTGAGGGTTTGTAAGTTAATGTGTTCAAAAAACTCTGCATAAAAATTTTGCAAGAAGGCATCTGCAACTTTAAATCAAGCCATTAATGAAGGGTTTTTACAGTAATGTGTCTGTAGCTTCAAATGTTACATTAGAGGTTGCTTGAGGACTCTATGAGCCACATTGTATTTGCAAATGTTCTGCTGTACATTTCTAAAGGGCAAAATGGTGGAGCTGTCCATTTTAGAAATGTATTTTTGATGTCCAAAAAGAAGAACTAAGCAGCAACGGTGGCAGGAAGCCCTTAGTCAGATTGTTACAACAAGGAAACCCAGAGTGTTATTCAGCAAATGACTTTTATTATGGAGCATTATTAGCAATTGACAAGAACAGCAGACAGAAACAGAAGCTCTTGAACTGAGAAGTAGAGAAAACAGACACTTTTGCCTATTTCCTCTCATTCACAATTTTGGATTTTCAAATTACAGGACGTCTGTCGCCAGATGGACTCAGTCTTCAAGGAGCTTCTGGTTCGGCAAAACCAGCAGGATCCCATCTCCACTGTGTCCACCCCCTCAGTCCAGATTCCCCAGAAGAAAGGAAAGCAGGATGGGCGCAGGGGGAGAGGAGCGGGGCTCTTCAAATCAGCAGATTCAGCGGACTGAGAGGATCAGCACCAGTGCATGACACACAGGGCAAGAGAGAGAGATGATACAAATGAAAGTTGAGGTGTAGCGTGAAGGACTCTGACAGTAGCTTTCAGCACATCTATTTCTAGAAACCTGAGATCCTTTCTCTGAGGTCTCCTTGCCTGGTTTAGGCTTCTCTCGACAGAAGCGCTCCAAACTCAGTCCTCTCATACATGTCATGTACAGCATATTTTCACAGGCCTGCAGTACGTTGTCAAACCTGCGAGTTACTTGAAATGCACAGATGTGATTTGTAGGCAATTTTGATATTTGCATCTCTTGGTTTATATTGAACAGCTGCCAGTCAGTACAGATATACTTCTACATTCTTCATCAGATGGCTTTTAACATGAGATGCTGCCATAGAGTTGTATAGAAAACTGTGAACATGATAGTTGTATATTTCAATTCATACTTATATCAAACTCTGATTTATCTGAATTACATGCCAAATAAATACTTTGTCTAGTCTTACTGCTTTATTTAAATAAGTACTGGATGTGGCTGCAACTTGGATTTCTTTTCTTCAGCCTGGGGTTTTATACATAGAATAATATATTCAGGCTTAGGCAAATTAGTCCAGATGCTCCTTTCCTATGCAATATTGTCTAGATACCTCGGGGGGGCGGGGGTGTCCTTCAGGCCTGATGAGATGTATTCTCTCCACAATTTTCTGGATTCATCCCAGGTGTCCTACCTTATGGATGTCCCTGGGCAAGCCTTCAGTGGAATGTGCTCAGGATGCTCTTTCCCATCTGAAGGGTTCCTTACACCACCTTCAAGCATGAATGCAAACATTTTTTGCAATGTCATTCTTTTGGTTACTAAGTGAAACTTGTGAGGGTTGAAATGTAAAGCAAATTTTCCGGTACATCTGCATTACTGCTCAATCTGCCCCAATATCTCTGTCGATGTCCTTTTTAGCCTGGCCTGTTCTAAAAAATAAAATAAAGTAAAAAGTTCTCGTGCTTCTTTAGTTGGGGTAGCAACTTACTCTGAATGCTGAGTGACCAGTCTATCATTTATCAACAAAGCACCGTGATCTAGTAGCTGGCTTCATCCAGTTGCTTCTTAGTAGCTCAAGCATGCTGTACATGATTTTGAACCCGAGAGAATCGCGAAATGTCTGAGGAGAAAATGAACTCCGAGGTTCCCCAGTTGGACACGTCTTCTCCAGGTGTACCTTGAAAACCTTTCGATAATGATGGAGGGGAACACTGTTGTAAGGCTTCTACAAGTCCACCAGTCTAACCTTACAAGAGTGAACAGCTGATCCACTTTTCTGTGGCCATAACAGATTCAGTTTATACCTTGTGACATCCTTCCAGAACAGGAAAAGATAATACCAGCTAGTTAAATAAAACTCAGTGAAAACCCCCATATCTGTGAAATTGATATTCAGCTATCAGTTGCTTAAGCCATGTAAATAAATTTTAAAATTTTAATGCTATAAATAGCAATTGTGATACAGGGGGAAAATGTCAGAAGTGTAAATGACAGGATAGACTCCTGTCCACTGCTTGAAATTGTGAAAAAAAATCCACATCTTAAAAGAAAGGGATTTGTGCCCCCCCCCCAAAAAAAATAAATAAAATTAAGGCCATTACAAAGAACCACTTCTTGTAGAAGCAAATCTCATCTCGCTTTTATTTTGGAAGCCTTTATCTGAAATGAATAAACAACAGCAAAAAGTTTTAATTTCAGTGATCCCGGGACATAAAACCTTCATGTGTATAAATACAAAAAGCAACCTTAAAAAGCTTTCTGACTTATACTTCTAGCTTTTTTGTGCATAGGTTTCCATCCCTCCTTCACTAACTTCCGGCCATTTTTGGTTCAGATGACGTGTCGCGAGAGTACTTTCCCAGAGTGCTCTGCGGTTTTAGAGTCCACGTCATTGGTGCGCAGACGCAGAGGCGCTTCAGCGGTGAGTTGAGGTGGACGTCTTCCTTTTTACTATTTGGAAGGCGCAGCACGCTGAAGCAGCTGGAGCTCAGGAACAACACAAAACCTCTCAAACAACCTCTAAGACGTCATGATCCGGATAGCCGCCTTCCTCGCGCTGCTGGTGGTCGCCTGCTCAGGTGAGTCCGCGCCGGAAGAGTTGTGCCGGGTTTAATAAGCCAATAATGCTAACAAGCTTTAGCTATTAGCTAATTGATTAAATCATTGCTGACAAGCTTGTAGCCAAAGAAGGGCGGAATGGTGAGATTTGTGTTATCTATAAATACCGTGCAGATGATGATGTCCAAGATTTTAGCTGACCTCAGCTCTGCCTTCTGTACTGACAGGAGAGAGCTGCACGGACCCAGTCATCACTCCGTCGGCCTACACCACCTCTGACGCCGTCATCTCATCAGAGTCCGTCTTCATCGTTGAACTCAGCCTGACCTGCGCCAACGGAGCACAGGTAACTGTCCACCTTCAACATCTCAATGCAGGTAGCACGATGAAGTATTGATGCTGCTGGAACCCTCACGATGATTTCTGTCCTCTTCAGAGTGTAACACTGTATGCTGATGTCAATGGAAGACAGTTCCCTGTAACCAGAGGGCAGGATGTTGGAAAGTACCAGGTATGGGTTCACGTGGTTTGTTTGTTTGTTTTTTATTTTACCAGGTAAAATGTTTGAGAACCAGTTCTCATTTACAAACATGACCTGGCCAAGAGACTCCAGTAGAATTAGGTCCACAACACATAAGTACACATGAACATAAACATATCAAAATAAAAGGGAGAAAGGGTAAAGTAATGTGTGTGTGATTGCATGCATGTGTGCAGCCAAGTGTGTGTGAATTATAGGGGAAAGTGTGTGTGCGCGCGAATGTATGTTCATGTGATCTGGGGTGATCAGCATGAGCAACAATTAACTATAATCTATTCAAGTTTAATCTTGAAAGTAGTAAGAGGTGTTAAAGTTGCAATGGGAATGTACAAAGAAGTAGAAAAACTTGAGGGACAAATATAGTTTTCCCCTGAAGAAAAAAAAAATAACTGACCACAACATAGAGTGGGGACCCAGGAGAGAAAAGGTCCCAGCATTTTATTTGTTTCTATCGTGGCTGGCACTGTTAAACACCGGGACACAACTAATTAATACATACATCAAGCATGCTATTCTTCTTCCTGCACACTTGTGCCACAATCAGCTGATTTTAATGTTCCAGGAGGAGGACAGTGGCCGAGGACGTTACTTTTATTTTTATTGTACGACAGGACAAGAGCACGATGCTAAAGTGCAAACTGTTTCCATCACAGGAACAACTACATTTTACTGCTAATACAACTTAAGCTCTTTGCAAGCATCTGCACACACAGCATGCTAACACAAAGCTGCTGAAGAACTCAGAATGATGTTAAAGCTGAGTGCGTGCCGACCCCCAGCCATCATCCAGAACCTGAACTTCAGCAGCTAACAAAGGGAGTGATGCGCAGACAGGCCTGCAGCCTTGAAGTCTCCATTTCTACCTATGCGCGTTTCTACAGTAGGATCGCAGTGACAATCGTTTTGAAGTCTGTTTGGGCTAGTTTTCAACTTTGCTCTGTGTTTTCTGTGTTAATATGTACAAACTAAAATGAAGATTGCATGTGTGTTGACTTTGATGTGGTGTGTGGAACTGTAGCCTCAGGTTTATATTGTTGAATGGTAATTATGTGACAATGTGTTTCAGGTCATTTTACAGATAAAGTGAAAATAATGTAACAAGTAGTCTAACAAAATACTTTCTCCGGTGAGTAATTAAGTAACATATTCCATTACTTTTAAGAAGAGTAATGTATAATACCTTACTACTTTTTTTTAGTTATGACCCCCACACTGGTATTTACTAATATCTTACTAATGCCTAATGGTGTGTAGTCATTAAAGCATTACCAAAAATTCCTCAGAACAGGAAAAACTTTGGTATAGTAATTGTAGATTTATGAGTATCAGGCCACATATAGTGACACTGAAGAGAGTTTAGCATATAGCAACAATGAGTTCTGTTGTCTAAATGCTAGGGATGTACTAATTGTAAAATACTACCTCAATCAGTTTGGCCGATACTGTTTTTAGTTTTTGTTGTTGTTTATTCCTTTGTGCCAATAAAATGTATTCATTCATATATATATATATATATGTATGTATATGTGTGTGTGTGTATGTGTATATATATATATATATAAAAAATACATCCTTGCCTTCTAGTACAGCTTCAAAGTTTTACTTCTAGATATATTTTTAAACTTAAAGTATTAACAAAAAAATCTGCCATTGTTAAACATATACCTTCTTCCATTAGGTGTCCTGGAGCCTTCCTCACAAGCAGGCGACCTCTGGAACATATCAGGTCAAATTCTTTGATGAAGAGTCCTATAGTGCCCTGCGCAAGGTTGGTGTCTGATGCGTGGTTGATCAGCTTATAGTTTCCTTCACTTGAGCTCTGCTTGTTTTGGAATGAGCTTTTAGTCAAATATGTTTCAGTTTCAATTAAATCTGTGCATGTCATTTGTTCCAGGCCCAGAGAAACAACGAAGATGTAAATGCCATTCAGCCTCTCTTCTCTGTCAACATTGACCACAGGGTGAGTTTCTTATGAGACCTCAGCTTGAACCCCCAAATGGATTCATAATCATGTTACCTTGAAAATGAAAAGTCAGTAAACACTCTCAAATTATATCAGCTATAATGAGCATACATTAATAAGTATCACTTGATGTCTTGGCATGTGTGAAAGGTGCCAAATGAAGTGATAAACCCAGAGAGAGTATCAGATGACTGCATACTCATACAGACCTGCATTTTGCAGAGTAGTCAAACTATTTTCCTTAGGAGTCAGTGAAGCTTAAAGAAGAGCAAATGGCAATTGAATTCTGGACATGGTGGACAGAAATATTGCAAGATATGCTGTGCATGTTATATAGGAGGAGCCACCAGGATTTTTCTAGATTTAAGTCCCATCCACACAGGAAGTAATTTGCTCACTGTGCATCACTTTGTTGCTGATGTTTGGTTGCTAGCAGACTTTCCAGGGTGTGATTGCCTAGGTAACCCTCTAATTTATTTACTCCCCAATCATACGTCAGTCAGCAGGATCCTTCGCTCTCATTGGTAGTGGCTTCAATTGTTCACTTCAAAGTTGAGAAGAGTTGAATTTGTGGACTCATATTTCATGTTGCCAGCATTTTTCTGCCTGTTGTTGCTTGAAATTAGCAAATGTCATTGAATTTCTATTGGTCTGTTCACCACATTGCTGCAAATTACTTCCTGTATGGTTGCAGTTTAAGGGTCCAGTGTTTGATTTATAGTTGGAATTTCTGCAGTCATTACAAAAAAAAAAATGTTAACATTACGCTCATTTCCAGTGCCATATTTATTTTTTATCTAAGACTCTGCTAGAGAGCTTTGTGTACTTGTATATGCAATGACAATAAAATAATCTTGAATTTAGAAATGATCCTTATTAGTCTCTTATTGGCCTTTGTGCAGCCCCTCAGGCCATCCACTCTTAAACAAGCTGTTTTAGCTTTTCTTCCTTTAAGGCACCATGTCTTTAAGCCAACTTTCTTCTGATTGACTGTCCTTCCTTTGCCCTAATGCTCATGTCTATAAACCTTTTTTTTTTTATCCCCCTCTTTTTCCTCTCCCTTCACTACAGGGTGCATGGAGTGGCCCATGGGTGTCTACTGAAGTGGTGGCTGCCCTCATTGGTATCCTGGTCTACTACTTGGCCTTCAGTGCAAAGAGCACCATCCAAGCATAAACAAATCCAGAATGGCTTTTTAAATAGTGGATCATTAAAGACTGATTTCTGATGGGGCTCAATCGATGATCTATCATCCATTATCGGGACAACCCAACAGGATTTTGCCACTTCATCTACTTTTGGGGGCAAAGGAGCAAAAGTAGCAGTCTTTGTATAATTTTTTTTTTTTTTATTCAGACTGTGTCTGTGTGCTTTCAGTCTTATCAATGTAAAGATGAATTTTGATTGACCTCTTAGTATGGGTGGAATTTTGTAACAGTTTCTTTCTTTGGAAGTATCAGACCAATAAACCTGGACTTTACAAATAAAGAAATCAAACAGAGCTCATGCACTATACTCGGTCCTGCTTAAACAGTGGAACATTCCGACCAGATTGTGCTGCAGAGGTTAAAGCTTCCATGCAAATGAAATGTCAATAATGTGGCTGCACCGACTGGCCTGAACAGGTCTAGTGGACATGTCTTCTCCTGGAAAATGAATAAATGACTTGGGTTTTTTTTAGTTTGGTGGTAGTACGGTGATAATCAGCTCTTCTATAAATTCCTTTTTCTCTAGACAGATGGGAAGGTCTCTTATTCCATAGGAACACGTCATCTGTGATGCTTTTATTTGCCAGTCTGGAACTAGCTGCAACTAGTCACCCGAACTTAAGGCACAACCATTTTAAGCACATTTTTCACATAGTGAAGTATTTGTACTATGGGTGGCTGAGACGCATGAAAATGTCCCACCTTCCCTGATTTCCAAGCAGCCCCCAAAACATGTTTAAATCTTGACTGTGTTAATTACTGTGTTTACAACATTTACAAAGATACAGGAATTCAAGTTGGCTCTGGGGTAACCAGAGGCCAAAATAAATCTTATCTAAAGAAACATAAATAGGATAACCTGCCCAAAATCAGCAAACCAAAATATCTGTGGAAGTAACATAAAAAAGAAAACCACACGTCTGTAGTTTCATCACACGTTTGCTTCAGCTAGTTGGAAGATGCGTCAATTGGCTCTTTAGGTAGCAGACGCTTATCAAATCAGGAGCCAATCACTTGATGGGCGAAAGTTGCCACACCAATCACAGCCTCACACTAAAACCGAGGGTACACCAAAGTGTTGCAGTCTACCCCAAATCTCTCTTGATGAGTTAAGAATGAATGTTCAGAAATGTTTATGTCTAAAGTTCCAACAGAAAAGTTTTAAGTCTAAATGCATATGTAACTGGAAAACTGGTGGAAAATAATTGCCTTATTTCTGTAAACATGTTCAGCTTAGAGTTTGTGGCTGAACTCTCAGTGGACATGATGGCTATTTTTGTCAGCATAAGAGAGGCCGAGCTGTCCCACTGGGCTTCCTCGACAGTGAAGGAGAGGAGCGTGTTAAACACAGCAGCACATCAGCAGCTTGAGTCCTGTCACATTTTCTCACAACAGACACAAAAATGAAAACATGTTACAGATGTTTTGTTAGCAGGGACTGCAGTAGCTTGCACTTTTCTTTTCAAGTTCCCATAGTGTATTGCCACCAGCTGAGCACACTGTGGCAGCTCTGTGCTGCTTTTTAAGTCTCTGTTGGAGACTGAAGGCTGAGTCAACCTCGTAGGCAGATTACGTGTGATTCCTACTGGTTCTGGTTTACCAGTAGAAGGTAATTTAATATGTTGCACGATGAACTCCACGCCCTCATTGTACATCTACTTCACTCCAGTTTACGACATATAGGTGCTTAGGGGAAAGTCATGCTGATGTGATCTAATTTAAACTTAGCTTATCTATTTCTGTCTGTGTCCTAAATGAGTTTGTGCATTCCCTGTTCACCCCACAGAAAGACACTTTTGCATGTTCAAAAGCAGCGCAACTGCAACCTTTCACTCAGTCTTATAGGGCTAATGTAAACTTTGAGGAAAGTGATCTGCTCACAATACTGTACAGTGTAGCGAACACAGGAAGTTTCTCTGTTGACTGCTTTTTTTTGCTTTGTCATCACCCATACACACTTGTTGTATAAGTGCTTTGGTCTTCTGGCACCTTGACAAGGAGAGAAGAAAGACATTATGATGTTGTTAATTCAGAATAGACAGGAGCTGGAAGGAGTCCAGATGTTCCCTCACAGAGTCACCTATTGGACTGTGGGAAGTGGGAGATAGCTGGATGGAGGGATATAAATAGAATGGACAAACAAACAGTCAACAGAAGCCAGCGAGTCGATGCTGACACGAAGCTCTTCCTTCTCTTTGTTGTGTGATAGAGTTCAAAGTGTGTAACTCCAGCCCACACATTAGCGACCATAATTGCTGATGTGGAATGAAACATTTTGAGATAGATGTTGTCATTTCAAAAGGAATGCTCCAACAGGAAGCCACAATTTATTCTGTTGATGGCAAATTGTTTTTCTATAGGTTTAGGGTTTTTTTTTCCCAGTTTGAGAACTAATTTATGAGGTTGTGTAAACAATTCAGAGTTACATTTCTATTTATATGATTATACAACCCAAGCTTTTAGTCTTGATTTGCCAGTGCAAAACATCATTTGTTTTTAAACTCACTCCATACAAAGCCTTTTATCAAAAATCATCTTTATTATTATTATTATTATTATTACCAGAGACAAAACATTTCGACTGTGAAATGAGAATAACTGTAGAGGAATGTGTGTGTGTATGTGTGTGTGTGTGTGTGTGTGTGTGTGTGTGTATGCTCTGAGGCAGAGAAAAGCTGGTCTGACAGAGGTGTGTAAAACACTGACTCCAGCGGCAGACTCTGATGGGCTTAGCGGGATTCAGCAATGTGGAAACCGGCGTTGCACAAATGATTTTCACATGAAGTCAGGCTTTTCTGCCCATGCCATAAGCATTGTTTTTCCTGCTCATTCTTCATGCTTTTTGCAAAGCACAATAAGGTCAACAAACTGTGGGGCTAACACAATAATCAGAAAAACAGATTATATCTTTTTACACTGG
Source organism: Pterophyllum scalare (assembly GCA_024447675.2). Classification (NCBI taxonomy): domain Eukaryota; kingdom Metazoa; phylum Chordata; class Actinopteri; order Cichliformes; family Cichlidae; genus Pterophyllum; species Pterophyllum scalare. The sequence goes on along the minus strand of JAMQGT020003178.1, from coordinate 120,968 downwards.
CTTCCACTTCCTTCGCTACATTAACAGTTATTCTTCTGATTATTTCATGGATTTGTACATACAGTGGGGGGGGGGGTAGATTAAAAGCTGCTACAATCAAAACAGCACGGCTGTGTTTGGAGTGACTATAACTCAGTCACCTTACATTGCCTTACAATGCAGTTTACAGTAAATAAAGAACCATATTTGGGAGGAAATGCCTCTTTTTCCCCATCATAGTAAATTTCCCATCTACATTTCACATCAGTAGGTCAATTTCTAGTACACAGTTTTTGTTAATGTTTGCACGCATGTGTGTGTGTGTGTGTGTGTGTGTGTGTGTGTGTGTGTGTGTGTGCGCGCGCGCACTGTTTGTAGCTGGCCCAGAACTACTAAATACTGTGGATTAAAAAGGTGAAGACACATTAAAAAGAAAAACATTTCTGAGTGCATAAATCCTGTGGAAGCGTGTTAAATGCGCTCCCGTAAATTTTTTTTGTAGATGACGTTTCATCAGGCACCATCCATATGCCTGTTTTTACTATGAAGAAAACAATTTGCTGGGTCTCGCTGAGGTGTGCACACAACCACACTTAAAATAATGAAAACAAGGTGGCTGAAAGTGATAAAAAGCTAACCTTGATCCCTCTGGCTCTTGGAGAAAGAACGTCTTTTAAATCAGTAAACACTCACAGACCATGGAGAGAGTGTTTCAGCAGAATCATAATTGCTGCCAATAGAATAAAACTGTGGCTATATTTAGCAAAAATAATTTTTTTTAAGAAAAAGCTCCAGAAAACAGCTACATTTAACTGCCCCGTCCTTTGTAAGTTAAAACCATAAATGCAGATAGATTTTATGTGGAAAAAAAAATTTTTTTTGTCTTAAACTCCCCCAAATACTTTACCATCTGCTTTAACACTAAGAGGATGTAAACAAGTTTTTGAAGAGAGAAAAGACAAGTGAAACTCTTTTGTAAGAAGACAAGATAAATTGGGGAGCTTATTTTTCTTGCTTCCTCTCATCATAAAGTATGAGGCTCTCTCCTAACGCAGACGCTGGAGTTGGTCGGGGCCAGTTAGACCTCCTGGTGTCTTGGAATGAGCGTCAGCCATCATTAGGTCTGCAGAGGGGTCTTGAGTTAAGCAATGCAGGCACATTGCTCAGTATGGTAAAACTTTTGGCTCCATGTCTGATTTATACCGGCTGTGGTCATGGCTGGGGGTCTCCATCAGTCTTCAGAGCCACTGGTTGCACTCCTTGGCTGAATTTAAAGAGGGAAGAGGGAAGTCGCTCTGTTTTCCCGCCCTGGTGACAGGCTCCCTGAGGGGTAATTTATTTCTTTTATACCTCATTGCAGCCACACGCCAGGGAGGAAATGCTGCCCTAACTGTAATGAAGAAGTGACCTTGAGTTTAGACATCACCCATGCTTCTGTATGGAAACCGTGAGCATTAGGACATTCGGCAGCAATACACACACTACAAGATTACAAAAACAGCAGTGACCTACCAGTTAGGCCATCTATCATATTCTCTGACAAGGGAGAGATGGTGGTGGCTGTTACAGTGAAAAATAGGAACTGCCAGGTCTTTTATAGGACTACTCTGGAAACAAAACTGGCTCTATGGGAAATTCTCTTTGATGATGGGTCTATTTTTAGGAGTCATCCAGTTCTCAGCCAGCTGAAGTGCATCCATTATTTAGCTGTTTTAATGCTCACTAATGGCTGTACAGAAAGCACAACGCACAGCTGAAGAGTGTTTGGCCTTTCCCATTGATCTAAAAGACTGGCTGAAGTTTGGCCCTTAGAGTGACTCATCCCCTGACCTCTCAACTTCCTGCTCGGGAGAGGGAAAAGTACATGAACACCCTGAAGGTTTGGGAGAAGTTCATCTATTTCCTGATATAACAAAGTGAGACACGGGACATTGTTGCTGGAGAGTTTCATTTGGCAGACAATCAAAGTGGAGGATTGTGTCTGGGGAACAAATTTGCAGTGGCGTGCTGAAATCCCAAACACCACGGCCGTGCAGAGGAAAAGGTGAGGCTTCTCCTTCGACCCAGACGAGTACTCTTGAGATACCTTGAAAGCATCCCAGTATTGTCCTGCAGGCTCAAAAAACATGGTTCTTTGACAACAAAAAAAAAATGCACTGAACTGGCTCATTGTAAGGGAACTTCATTTAAGAAAAACACCATTATTTTCAGTATCATCTAATCTGAAAATGGATAGACTGACCAAATACAGTACACACAATGTTACCACATCTCCTGTATGTACAGTAACTTATATAATTATGCTATTGTAAAAACATAACATTACAATATTTAGTATATCATGCAGCCAAGGGGGCATAATACATTATTCTTTACACAGAATAAAATGCAATATAAAAACTGTACCTGGAAGGCAGACACAGGAAATGATATACCTGTATGCTATACAATTATATATTAAATATACATATATAAGTGTATGTTTTCATTTATACGACAATAAATAAATAAAGAGATTAAAGAACACATGGCTCGTGGTGTGATATAACATATCCACTGATCCCTGCTCTGGAGGTATGCTCTGTCTAAGAATAACATGGCTGACATCATTTACAGATTAATCCAGTGAGGGAGGACCCTCTAAAATGTCTCCTGACATTACAGGCACTTGGTTTGGACTTGGAGTATTTGCACTATTCATATGAAGTATTTTCTTAAATAGTAATTCTTTCTAGATGTACACTAGCATATCTGTTGAAGTGTGCCTGCTGAGACGACTTTAAAATCAAGCTTTTAAAAATCTTTGGTTTGACATCCCTTTGTTTTGTTTTTTTCAAATTACATATTGTACCTCAGACCATTGCAGCTGATAATTAAAATTTGTCTTCTTTTTTCTTTCTTTTTCTTTTTTTTTTACACAAAATGTAACTCCTATTGCCTATGTGCCTTCCATTTTCAATAAATATACTTTACACTGTTGATCACTGTACATGGAATGCTGATAAATATTTCTCATTTGCTTCCCTCCCGTGCCTTCTGCATTGTGTCCTTGTTTCATACTTTCTGAAAAGCATGACGGGAAGTCATTTTATGTACCTCATATGGTATGTTTGTATAAAATCGAGTGACATTATTTCGCCCCAGTTGAGTATGGAAAACCAGGTTTATCTGCTTGACCGTGCCGCATCATCCTCGGGAGTGAACCTCTGTCCATTTTACAACAAATCACTATTGTTGGAACCAGGAACTGAATTCCTCCTGAGGCTCAAGCATCCGTCTCTAATCCCTTCTTTCTTTTTTGGAATAATAAAGTTTGATCACATTATTAGATTTCAACAGCAGTCTTCTCAGGACCACTGCTGTAACATCCATGACATCTCCTGTCTGTTTTCCCGCAGTCTTGTTGTCTTGAACTGTCTGTATGAGCTTCTTGTTTCTTCCCTTATCCTTCTGCTTGGTTTTCTCCGCACCCATATTTTAGTTTGCTGCTTTATATATTAGTCGTGCCATTAATGCACGAATGCACCCCTTGCATTCCTGCTGCTCTGCTGTATCTGAGCACGGTAAGAGTGATTTTTAAATTTAAATCACTCTCCACAGTTCTGTTCAGCAGCTACTAAGGTGAAAAAGTGTTCACTTTCTAGGCCATTTTGCCCTGGATTATGAATGGTGCTGACATCTCTCAATGACAGCGATCCCTACTGCTGAGATGGATAAGACAGGTGATTACAAATAAAAGTCCTGCTGTGAATACAGCTATCCTTATGCTGAAAACATCTGGAGGAGGTCATCGCAGTGTGTTCTCAGGCCGCGACGCTGGAGGCGGTGGCATCAGCAGAGTCATATGCAAGAATATGTCCTTGCAATGGGCGCATGTGCACCGATGCATGCCTTTCAAGCATGTGTCTGAGTGTCTCACTCTCCAGCTCATCAGTCTTTGTCAGTACAGGCTGTCCTTGGTGGTGGAGGTGTGTGTGGTGGTAGAGTCGTCGGGCAGAGAGCCCCGGCGTCCAGGTCTTGACCGACAGTGGAGAAGATTTTGCAGCTCTCTAGACACGCTGCTGGAGAAAGCTGTGTAGATCCATGGGTTGGTGCACGAGTTCAGGCTGGCCAGCAGCATCAGGATAGTGAAGGCCACTCCTGCAGAGAACACGCACACAAAAAGACAAGTGTATAAACACATTCAGAGGTAAATATAATACAAGCATAAAAATACACATTTTCAAATGTACAAGCTTCGCGCTAGAAGGAAACATTCCTCTTAAAACGAGGACAAATTAAACAGTGTAAGTCACATTATTCTCTCCCCTTAGGAAACAAACATAAATATGTGTAACTGTTTAGCAATAAAGCATTATTCATTATTATTGCTTATATTATCTTTTGTTCAGGAATTTGATTGTAAACATCCCAGAGGAACAAAACCTTACAAACTTCCTTCTTAATATTTTTGATTTCTAATAATAAGTCTATTGTGTAATAAGTTAAACACACTTATTTCACTACGGGCAACTGAGAACAATAGATAAGGACAAACTGAACACAAAGCTGACAATAATCAGCTGAGTGTGGAGCTGTCTGCCAGTGAGGGCTTTTATTTCATGTGAGTATGCTAATCATACTTGTAGCTGCATGTGAGTACACTTTGTATATGCATTTGTGCTCGTGTGTGTTTGTATTTGTGCTTGTTCCCTGTGTCTGCTTATGATTTTAACTATGCATGCCAGCTGCTGGCACAGATCATTGTTGACGAAATGTCAACATCTGGCTGTGTTTCAAAATCTACGGGGGGATATAAACAGGTTATTTACTGGCCTCTGGTATTTGCCTTTAGTTTCAGCTTAGAAAAACACTTGTTTTTGACTTTGTATTTCATTCTCTGTTGTGAGCTGGAGCCTGCGCTTAGAATAATGAGTGAGGCAGCCTAATATTTGGATACAATGGGATGGTCAAAAGCATTGATTAGAGGTTGTTGTTGAAAACCAGAGCTAATCAATCAGCTTTTTGCTCTCTAGAGTGCAAAACAGGTATGTTAGTTCCATGGGGGCAATTAAATAGATCATATGAGCTAAGGAGGATCAATCCATCTGGGAACAACAACATAAATGATGGGGTAGATTGCATACATAGGTGGATGTTGCATCCATTAACATGTTTTTGTAACTGACCTTGGTCTGGAGGGTCAGGGTCCCAGGCTGCCCACAGCTGGACAATGAAGAAAGGTGACCAGCAGATAGTATACACCAGCACAATGACTAGGGTCATCCTCACTGTTTTTGACATGGCTTTAGTGATACTTGGAGGTGGGGTGGCAGGACGGTGAGGGGGAACAAAATCAAGGGAGCAGCGAGGAGAGTTGGTGTAGGAGTCCTGGCAGTCTGTTACTGTCTGATGCGCTGGTGTTGTTGTTGTTGCTGCTGCTGTCACATGTTCCCCGCAGCAACCGTTATACTGAATATCAGGTGGTACATAGTCATAACATTCTCCCGCTGGGCTGTTAAGTGTGTTATTGTGAGGGTTGTTATTTGCACCCTTTAAGAGTTGTCCTCCTCTTCCATCTCTGCCCCCTCCTCCAGACGCCCGTCTCCCCCTCTCCCTGGGTCGCTCGTCCTCCTTCCTAAAGCTGTGGAAGCGGAAGAGGATTTCACTTTTCTTCATCTCAGTCATCACCATCCTCTCTGACTTCAGGTAGATGTTATTGTGAATCTCGCGGAAGATTCTTATCTGAAAAATAAGAAGATTGTGAAAATGAGAGCTCATTGAGAGGTAAACTAGACACTGCGTCATTCCCAACCTAAAGAGTCTGAGGATTAAGTTTTATGGCTTGTAATGCGCCAAATTCAGATGCCTGTGTTTGCTGCAGACCGTCTTGTTTGCAGTTCTGTTCAACATTGACAGGAAATTTGAAATAAAAAAGCGAGTATGTGTTGGCCTTAACCATCATCTGTAAACCAGTGTCAGACATTTTTATGCAATATTATTTAACGCCGCGATTCCTTCGCTCTATTACAGCATAGCTACCATAAAATTTTACTGCACTAAAATGATTTGTGAGATTCTCCCAAGAAACTAAAACAATAATATGAAATCCAATACTAATAGGCAATTCATTCCTGTAGCTATTTTTACTTTGATTTTTAAAGGTTTGTTACTACTGTCATCTGCTTTAGGCACAATGTACTGTAATTGGAAGCTGCACGTTAATCCACCGTTCCATTCAGTTTATGGGATTTAATCGGCTGAGTCACTCAAAACTTTCCGAATTACCTCTTTCAGCAGAAACAACATCATTCTCTCTTCAGAAAGTTTCTAAATATCCCTCAAGATTTGGAATCTGATATTTAAAATGGTGTAAAAGGGTCCGGAACTCCATGTCTGGCAGAGATCTGGTACATTCCTCTTCCTGGCAGAACGTTCTCAGACTGGGCAGGCATCTCGGCAGTGGACCTCCAAATGCTGTGTTAATTAGGGGAAAAAGCTGGACCCTAGAAATATCTTTCCCTAAATAGACCAGGACTGATGGGAGGCAACTGAGAATGTCATATCTGCCTGGGGATGTGACATAACATCAACCACAGCCTCAACAGGTTATTGAACAATGCATGCCAAATACACCCTTGAAACCAAAACAGCATTACATTCATGCCATGAGTCTCATTACTGGATAATGTTGCCCTGAGCATGTAATCCTATAGTCAACAGCCTTTGTGGACACTACTAGTGCAGCCAGTACAGCCAGAATTACCTGACAGATGGTGATGATGAGGGCAGGCAGGAGGAAGACAGCTACCGTCATCCAGGTGACGTAGGCCTTCAGCCCCCACAGCTCAGCAAAGTGACCCCAGCACTCGAACTCTCCAGGAGCCACTTCTGAGCGAGAGAAGATGAACACCTGACAGAAATAACAAGAGAAAAGTGGTCAGCGCACCCACAGATACGGGATAATCTGCAATGACCTCATGAAGCTAAAAATAGACATTTTGAGTTATACTGTTGAAATCAGGGTGTGTGCCCGTGCTTAGTGCTCATGAGTTTTTTTGCATTGTGTATGAGTGTGTAAGGCTTTGTTTGCTCGTGTGTTCCACCCTCCCTACCTGTGGTATACTGAGGACTAGTGCCAGGCCCCAGGCCACTACTACAGGGGTGTTCCAGCGGGACACTGCTCCCCCTCGGTAGGCCTGTAACGGGCAGCAGATGGCATGGTGCCGGTCTACTGTCATGGCAACTATCATATACGAGGAAGCAAACATGCCCACAATCTGCAAATACTTAACGGACCGGCATAGCAAGTCAGGCCCTTGGAACCTCTCAGTTATATCCCATATTAGCTGGGGAAGAACCTGCGCACACAGATAAAAAGCTATTATTTTAAAATAAGTGTTTCCTAATAAATTCAACATATCAACAAGTAGTGCCTGTGCACTCCAAACCTAATTTATCTCGGTGTCCTAGACTGTTATCTGAAAACAGCTAAAATACATCAGTAAGCCACACAATGGCACTTAATGACATGATCTTTAATTACCATGACAAGGGCACTGGAGATTTTTGACCCAAGCCTATTTTTCCACCTCAGTAAACACCAAATATGGTTATCCACATGTAAAAGTACTTCCTAAACAAATTTTACTTCTTTTTGAATAATGTCTGAAAATTATAGTGCACAGCTGGTTTAGAACTGCCTGAGCCTTTCCTAAATCTATATATCTGACTGTTATTTTTAGAGATTTATGTCTCCAACTGAGTCATAGAGACACCAACTAGATATAAAAGTAGCAGAAACTTCAGCGAGAAAGAAAGACAGAAATGTGCAGTACTGTGCAAAAGTCTTGATAGACCCCTCATTTCTTCATGTTTTGCCAGGAAAATGGGAAATAGGTGCAGCGATTTATTGTGCAATCATACATGGAAATGCCGTATAGGAGGCAAAAACAGAGTTTAAACAGTTCTAACCAGTTTGAAAGTCAATATTTGATATGACCACCTTTATTCTTCAGCACAGCCTGAACTCTCTAAGGCACATTTTCTTCTAATTTCTTTAAGTAGTCTTCAGGAATAGTTCTCCAGGGTTTGTGAAGGACATTCAAAGTACTTCTTTGGATGGTGGCTGCTTTTAGATGTTTTTTGATGATCAGGTGCAAGGACTTGACTAAAAAAACAGCTAATGTTCAAAGAAAAACTTTGAAAGACCTTCAGAAAGCCTGAAAAACTGTTGCTGAAGATTGTTTTTAAAACTTACAAGAAAGTCTGGCTCCTTGTAAGCAAGATATAAAGAACTGAGGGGTGGCTTATATTAGTTCTCTTATTACAGGTATTTTTGTGGTACAGTGTTGCTAAAATGTCCAGATAGTATACAACACACTGTTACTTAGCTAAAACTGGTTAGGTGAAAAAGAAATGTACTAGTACCATGGAAGGTAAAATCATTATTAAGGTGAACAAGTATTCAGTGTTTCTAAAATCTGTTTAGACTATGTAATTTTTTGTGTATGAGTTAGAAATGCTGCAAATGCAAATTTTACTAGCAACAAAAAACAAACACGATAAACCATTTTAACTAAAGTGAGACAGCAGCTGGCAGATTTTATTTTCACGTTTCTGTGAGGCTTCGAGGAAACGCCATGAACTGACCTGAAAGAAAGCCACCACCAGGTCAGCCACACACAGGTTGACCATGAATACATGCATTGGCGCATTGTGCTTCCTCCGCCTCAGAAGCACCCACAGCACAAAGCTGTTCCCCAAGGTGGTAAGAGCCAGCACCAACGCAAGCACTGCAATCTCAGCCCGAGCCAGGCCCATATCCCTCACCCTGGGCTGCGGAAGGGTGCGAGGTGTGCTATTGGAGCCATTCTCGGGAAAGATGCCAAAGAAGGATCCCCACTGTGAGAAGTGTTAAATGAGTTCAGTTCAGAAATAAACGAGGAAGAGAAGTTGTTTCTTCCTGTGGGGCCCAGAGAGGAGAGGCCTAACCCATCCCAGTCCATTTCCACACTGATGCTTTCCATTCCTGAAAGACAAACAAAGTGTTAATTTAGGAAAGCCAATAAAATCTATTGTTTATGGTTTGTATAAACAGTACTCTTCACAATATGGTCTGCGGGAGTCAATCTGCTGCAGGGCTGCATGACTGTCCACGCACAGATTTTGCCAAGTGCCAATTTTTATCAACAGACAATGAAATTGTTGTGAAATATTACATCTGTGCATCTTCTTATGTTTTCTGCCATTTTTCCTTACAGTACTGCTCAGAATCCAAAACAAAACACATACAGGCTTTTTACGTAAGCTGATGCAGACATAAATCAATGGAACTCTTTGTTGTTGGATCATCAGTAACAATTATACATCATGTACTACAAATAGCTCCTGTTGGGTAACCGCATAAAATTTGACTGAAAGTAACAAGAGCCAGACGCTCTGCCAATCATGTGAATGTAATTATGTCTGAGATTTTTAATCATTTTTCTGTCTGTCCATCTCCCAAAGCTTTCCATTCTATCTGACGCAAGTCCTGTTTGGTTTATTTTCTTTCTAATACTTTCTCAAGGTTGATTTGACAGCTTTCCCTTCTATCCCACCACCCTTATTCCTTCACGTCCCCTCTCATAATCATTCTCATCCCATGCTTACCCTCGATACATTCCTGTTTCCCCCCTGTTTTTGTTCCCTTCTCTCCAGCTTCCTCTCATGCATCCAAGCATTCTTTTCTCTTCTCCCTCTCTCTCGATCTAAATTAATTTTACGTTTATTTTTCTTTGCTTATAAATAAATGGCTGAAAAAGACAGAAAGTTGATATGAATTAGATGACAATTTAAGAAGCAGAGTCATGGGATGCTGAGGGCAGCCTTGGTCAAATAAACGGCACGTAGAATAGCGTCTGTGAGAGGGGAAAAAATGAAGAAGAGTGATACAGGCGGTGAGGAGAAAGGAGAACAAACTGCCCAGAAAAGGTAAAAGAATTGATTTTTGAAGGAGGATGATTGGATAAGAGAAGAGGAGAGGCCAAATATAGCTACAAAGAGAGATATGCACTTCTAGTTTTCTCAGAGTTAGTGTTGATTGACATCATGTTGAAGTATTATTTTGACTAATGGGCAGCGAAGTGGTTGGATGTGGGTGCTTAGAGATTTTCCATGCTTAAAAACAGGAGGAAAACTGTTGTGACAATACAGAGCAACTGAGTGTGACTAAGATGAGTTGTTCGCACTATTATGTCACTACCTAATGACCAATTTGCCAGTAATAGTGTACTCACTGCTGGGTGCATGAGATAACACAGCTGAGCATACTGTCAAGTTTTACATGCTGGCTTTGCCAGAGGAATGTAATCAGATGAATGCATGACAGGCCTGGCCTGGTTGACTTCTCTGCCCAGCACAAAGGTAGAGCTGTGGGTGAAAAGAAGAGTATCTCAGCAGGACCATTTCTCAGAAAACAGACGGCTACTCTTATGATTTGAGTGAATCCCTGGTGCCACACAAGGCAAACATAAGACTGCCATAAATATTCAAACCAAATCAATCATTTTCTTAAATTAACATTCCTCTATATCTGCAAGGTTGTATTAGTGGGAAGGTCAGTAGGTCAAAGGATCAAACGTAGCAACAACGTAGTTGTTTCTTTAAATCTCTGTTAATTAAAAGTGTAGACATCAAGGGCCTTTTTTTCAGCAAGGAATCTCTGGGCCTCTTTTTGTTGGGTTCTGAGCAGCCGTGTGCCCCTCTCTATAATTATGGTACAATTCATGAGAAGATTCTTTGTGCTGCTGCACCCCCCAGCATAATCTCATTATGTATATTTTTCCATGTGGCTCATTTCTGATGTGGAGTCCTTTTTCAAGAATGCCTCAGTGCAAATAAGGTGCAAGGTAGGGAGTGGCTACAATGCCTCTGGTAATGCTCAATTAAACCCTTAAATTGTACTTAATAAAACCACATAAAAGGTTTAAAACTGATAAGAAGGGCCAAGACTTATTTGTCCTGTAGATCACAGCCGAAAAGTATGTGCTGCATTTCTTTCTTCATGTCATTTATGTCATTGTTCTGTGAAAATCTGAATCCTCTGTTTGCCTAAACCCCAAAGGACACAATGTGCTCAAGGCTTATATGCATTGCTTGCGTGTCCAAGAAATCATAGTGAATTGTCTTCAAATTGCTCAAGCTCAGCTACAGGAGACCCATGCATAGCCTAAAACCTGTGCCAGAAGTGTTCTCTATCATATCAAGACATTTCTTAAACCGAAGCTGCATGTTGAAGGTAAATAATGTCTGCAGAACTGTACTGGATGTAGTTTAATATATTCCAAGCATACCCCATTGTTTCCATCTGTCTGACTTACTTAACACAAAGTACAAATTATTCTTTGTGTACTAGTAAAAGTATGTTTTCACTCTGATTGATGAGGGAGTCAGTTCCTCCCTTGCTTTCCTCTCCAGAGGCAAATCGGCATTTTCACAACCTCTCCATGCTGTGATGCTTTCATAGACACTGGGCTCATGCTCGCAGAGCCTCGGGGTAGAAAGGAACATGTAGTTAAAGTGCACAAAAATCCATTATTGATCCACTCACATCTTTCACCAACATCTGTGTCATAATTTCCAGCTGTTCACACATGTTTTGCTTTACAAACTACAGCGTGTTCAAGCTATGCCAAGATTTAAATGCCATCTGTTTGGGACAAAGTATATTTAAACCACTCCTGAGGTGTGTTAAGGAACAAATGTCTTATAGAAGGGATGAGATAAACTCATTATGGTCAATCATCATTATCATTGTCAATATTCCAGATGCCACTAAAATGCATTTAAATGAATGAAGCAAGATTTGTTTTATTTTAATTTAGTTATAAGTTTAAAAAAAAAAAAACAGGCCCAACCATGCAAAAACTTTGCTATTGTGCTCTGAAGGAAGGCTTCACCCATTACACATCTCGAAGGAGGTGCTTATTCACTTGGTGCAATAATCCAAACATAATGAAAGAGCTATCACCTCTCTGCCTGTCTTGTCAGCCCCAGGATTAGTTTCCTCTGATCAAGTTGACCCAGTCTGATTAATGAGGACCTCTCTGTTCTCATTACCACCCTTGTGTAATCTCAGACAACCTGTGGCTAATTTCTCCTTCTACCCAGTCTACTTCCTGTCTTCTATCTCCCCCCACCCTTACCCATTATACTCTCTAGACTTTCATCCACCCACTCCAATTCTCTGAATCCTTCCTAACCAATCCGCCACCTGTGATCACAGACAAATGAGGAAGCAGTTTCCTCTGCAGTTTCCTGCATGGGAAACTGCTTCTGAATTGTTTATTTTTTTTGCTCTGTTTTAATCACCAACCCCATTAATTGACTTTGGCAGCAGGAAAGAGGATTAAAAAGGTCTGGCCCAATCTGCATCCAAGTCAACTGAAACTAATAAAGCAAGCATTAGATGACAGCGTGTCATATATTTATCTTTGGTGTGACACTGTTTTTTCTCAATGTGCCATGATGTGGCAAACGCAACAAGAATGAATCATGTAGTGTCACAGACTAGGCTGTGTGGCATTTCATCTGCATGACAAGGCAGACATGGCCACGTTCTCCTCCTTAAGCCCCACATATCTGTAAATTAGATCCCCGCTTGCACTCTCACATGCAGCATTAATTCACCTTCTGAATGAGTCGGTTCAATGACAGGAGGATGGTCTGTATATATTCATGCAGTTCAGTTTGTAGAGGAACCTGCGGTACTCATTAAAAATCAGATTCAGGATTCTCTCGTTGAGTACGTGTCACTCAGATTCACGCTCCACCATGCACTCATATGAACAATAACACAAACTGTCCTTTTACTGTCCTCACCCCAAACAACCAATTAAATGATAACTATGCAGTATCACACCTCATTACACACAGTGATACAGTTATTGCTAGCCTGTATTTCAGACGTTTTGTGCTGTGTTACTACTTTAGCTGTTATACATAAACATTACAGTCACTTTATATCAATTCAGCGCGGGTCAGTAGACAGAACTCACAAGGGTTGATGATGTAGAAGGTCCAAGTCCCCTTATCATTACTGATAAAGCCCATTCACTAGACCACAGACTGTTTTTCTTGTTATGTATCATTAACCAGTACACTGCCAACAAGCAAGCGCCCACAGTCAAAAATGGGACCTTTTTCAGATCACACAACTGATAAAAAATTCAGAGTATTCCCCCTGAAGATTGGAAAGTGGGCTACAGTGTTACCACATCAGCTAAAACAGGCCTGGAGTTGATTTGGTCAGAGCTGCACCACATGATGAAATGAACAAAGCTAAATTATTTCCCTGTTAGAGACCAAAATAAATCGACTGTGAAAATAACTGCGATGATGATTTTTTTGTTTTGTTTTCTGCTGATGGAGGCTACAATTAAGGACGTCATTCTGTGCATATGTGTCACTGTGCACAGTGTCTTAGTGTCAGAGAGGAAAAAAAGAAAACTTTGTGATTTATGGGGGAAAACCCATTTTTAATGGTGTGGGTTGATACAAATAGCTTCCTGCTCTCAATCATAATCAAAAAGCAATGCGTTGATTTAATTGACAGGCAAAAAAGTTTGTTTTTTTCTTTAAGTGTGGAAATTGTTGTTTGATTTAATTTTTTTTAAAAAAAATTTGATTATTTCTTCACTGTTAAGAGAAAATGTACCCTCATGATAATAGGTTTTGTCAGGCAATAAATCAATGACCATCCACTCACAGCCCTGGGGCACAAATCTTTTGTTAATCCACAGTCCTTTGATTTTCCTTTAAAAATATGGGCAGGGCCCACATGTGTACAAAAACCTCACGCAAACACACACTCACAAAAAAGAGGAGCAACCCAAAGGGAGAACATATGCCTCAGTCATCTCTTACCTCGTGGTCAGTGCATGGTAAGCATTCTCATGCGTGTCCTTTTCTCTTGGTTTTGCTCCTGCCTTTGTGGCTGTGGGACAGAGCGTTAAAAGCCGTCACCATTACAGCCCATTAACATTAAAGGCAAGAGAAGATCACATTAAAGGCCTGACAGTTCCCCTGAGCTTCTTCAAGCCGTGGAAAAAGTAACAGGACCACATGCGGTTTCGATTGAGCTCTTTAATGAATTACAGCTAATCAAGCAGAATAACATACATGCTGTATGTTAAGAGAAATGACATGCTGAAATTAGGTCTGGGAAATACCTCAGTTACAATTATTTGATCAAAACCTTTATTTCTGTTATCTGGAAAATCAGCCTGATTGACTGTGGCCTTCCATCATTTGGAATAATTTTGTTTAATATGAAGATTACATTTAATGAACATAATAATTTACTTCAGTCATGAGCGCACTTTTGAAAAAAGGTGTACTGTTTATAAAATATAAGATGTGTGCTTTGCTCATTTTTTGTAAAAAAAAAAATGCTGAGAGAGACATAATTCTCATTAATATTTTTAGGAAATATGTTTTATTTAGTTTAAAACATGAAAGTAACATGTTATAATAAGGACAACATGATTCTAGATGAGAATATAAAAGAAACTGATGAAAACTAAGCCTATTTATTAAAATTCCACATGCTGAGCTTTGATGGCATACTTGTGTCTCTTGCATACATGAGATAGTGTAGCCATACAAAGGCATGACCTAGATTGGTCTGTAAACAAATTCGTGGAATACAGTGAGAGCAAATTTAAAGTCCTGCTGCAAAGTTTTCCAGTCAATAGAGTGCAATTACTGTTGAATAATGATCTGAATAATTTTCACTGGGATATATTTAATGAAATAAAAATATAGTGTATCTTTAGACATCAAATCAAACAATCACTGCAGACTCAATCAGGTACTTACTTGTTCGTCTTCAGTGGTGCATTTCTACTATACAAAGCTAAATTTTACCCAAAATATTTCTTCTCAGTCCATGTCTCTCCATTCAGCCTCAGCTGAGTGATTTAGGCAGCACAGAAAAAAGATCAATGTGTAAAAAAAAAATTGGTCAGTGTTAAACAAAAGTTCTTTAAAGAGATCTTTGCTAGTCCTTTGGCTGTTGACTGCACTGTACTTGCTGTGTTGTAGTTCATTTGTAGTTCATTTTATTAGAGTAATCCATTTGATAGCCATGTGTGTCCTGGCTCCTTTTGCGTCAGGTTAATGCTTTTGCAATCTGCTGCGCCTCCACCAGCAGAAATGAATTTGATCTCGGTCCGTCCCTACCTCCCCCTCCCTGCACAGCGATCTCCTCCTCCTCCTAGGTCAACCAGCTTGTCCGCCAGGACTGAGGGTGGAGCCTGCAACCAGGAGTGGTGCAAGAGAGAGTGAGTGAGAAAGAGAGAGAGAGAGAGAGAGAGAGAGAGAGAGAGAGAGGGAGGGAGAGAGAGAGCGAGAGAGAGAGACCTGTTTTGCCGTCCGTTCACTACATGATAGTGAAGTATGGGGGCCCGCTCATCATAAGCCTCTGGCACAAACAACCATCAGTCTTTACATGAAGTGCACAGTCCAGAGGAGATACCAACTGATAATTAACATCCAAAAGAGAACATTCAGCTGTTTATGATATCCCTAAATCCAGCTTCCCAGACACCCAAGAGCTGAGTTGAGTCAAGAGTTCCCCTATGTCAGCTGAAGCTTGGACAAACTGCTCGCTCTCACATTTGCTCTGTCCAGTCTCACAACAATACTGCTGTCCAAACATAAATCAGAGAAAACAGCACAGTGTCTTAGAAACATATTTGAATTCCTGGAGAGAGAAAACTACGAGCCAAAATAGCCAAATGTTGTTGATGAGGTTTTGCTAGAAAACATATTATGAATTGGCAGAACATCTCCCCAAAGAGGTAGAGATACACTTCCTCCTACAGTGCAGAACACATTTCAAAGAGCTTAATCACCTGAAGTCAGGAATGCTTTCAAGAGACAAAGCATATCCTTACGGCCAACATATATAAATATCAAACAGTCTGAGGGACAGTAAATAATGAAAAGACACACAACATGCACAAGTGCACACCAAAATACAGAACCACACACACACACACACACACAAACTGTGTTCAGGTGTGTTTGTGACAGAGACAAATAGAGATGGGAAGGCAGAGGGGTACCACCCCTCTCTGTAATGATTTATTGCTTGTGTGGTCACTGATACATGCCACTTGTGTTTTTATTCAAAGCTCTCCCCTTTGTTGCTGAAGGACAAGGCCGGAGCAGTTCTGAGTCAGCTAAGCTAACTGCAAGCCCCGCCTTTGGCACACACAGAGGGCTGGAACAAAGAAACACAACCAAAATGCTAAATGCCATCATTCAATTTAAATTTCAAGGCTCTCTCCTTCTCACACTCACAGACACACACTTGCACGTGCTTGGTAAGGAAATTATTGCTGACCTGCATTCATACACTCAAAGGTGTGTACACAATGAGTGAATTCATAAATTCACACCAGCACAGATCTTAATGCACTAACTTTAAATAGATAATTAGAGTCCAATCAGTAAAATGATCTTCTCAAATTAATTTTGACATGTAAATTGCAATTTCCTCTGAAGTTAACAAGAAAAGCTGTAGTGCGCTGACATTTTGCAAATATATATTTTTCCCATTCTGTGGCCCTTGTGAAAACACACACACACGAACACACATGCACACATCCAAGCACAGACGGCATGGTACACTAATGGGTTACTTTCTGCATGACCAGCCCAAATCCACTGATCGCTGTCCAGCAGAGACTAGGTTGTCCCATGATGTCAGAAAACCTGGCCATTTTCCTCAGTGGTGCCTCCAGGTTCACAAATGAACTCCCCCTCAGCCAAACCATTTCATCCTGCTGCTGACAAGGTGGGACTTCCTCCCTGAGAATCTCTTAAATATGGGTCTGAGAGGACATTTTGTCATGAAAATAATCCACAGTCCACTCTGCTTCTTTAGCATCCACACATTACAAACTGATGGCCACAGAAAAATGGAGGGAGAAGTGCAACAAAAAGAAAAGGCATTAGCCGGATAATTAAATCACTTTGACTGGGAACAAGTTTGCTCAGATTTTTTTAAGGTCATGTCAACAGAACCTTGTGGCAAAAGTTTCACTGCATTAAATATTTATTTGGAAATCCAGCAGCTCATCAGGTAGAACATCCTCGGTGAATTATATTCAGTCGCAGGGCAGCACTTAAGTTTAAAAAGAATTTGGAGACCTTTAAACGTCTCAGTGTATGACAACCTTTTCCTCTGAGATTTTTAACTGGATGTTCTCCCACATGTTGGAGCTTATTTCCAGCTCCTAGGATTGCGCCAGAAATAAAAATGACAGCTGTTCTCCTCTGAGAGACTGCCTCTTCTGCAAAAAAACCTTTCAGTGACTCTTCTCTGGGAGCTCTTTATTTGAACATAGGTGCTGACAAATAACAAAATCATACAGTATGCAACAGCTTTGGCTAACCAGGGGCCTTTAGTCTAGAGGGGGTAGCAATAGTCTTGAAATATACTGACAAGAATCCAAAAACAAATTCACTTTTCATTCCAAAATGTTTGGCTTTATTTCCAACCCTGTTAGAGACCACAAACACAGCTACCATCAACCTCAACAGAGAAAACAATGAGGCTTAACTGATCTTCACTCAGAAGGGCAACAAGTACAGCAGAGCCATTTGTCTTCCTGCAGAATGGCCAGAATCCACCCATGCCTTTGCTTAAGAAGTGTGCATAGCACACAACACCACCTGGTTTGACAAAGTTGGCAAAGAAAAATTAAAAAACATCTGAGGGAATCATTAACTGTCAGACAAACCATGAATAACAAAGACAAACAAAGAATTTAAGATTTATCTTCTCTCAGTCTCTAATAACCAGAAAAGATACCAAGGGAAACGTCTTTGCCATTAAAGTGCGGTATTATTTCTCTTAAAGGTCCCGTTGCTGTTACTGCTCACAGAGCTTTTTTCCGTAAGATGCCAGAAACATGAATTACTTGTGCAAAAATCTCACAGAACTTTAAACCGACTCATTTCCGTCTGGTTTGGACATGGAGTTAGCACTCATAAATAATTTAACTGAGCTACAGAGGTGAAAAAGAAGTAATTTAAGTAAGTAATAAGATAGCACTTGAGCTTTTTTTTCCTCAACAAGTTGTACAGAAAATATATAAATGTTTTGAATGGCCTTTCTGCCTCCAGACCAATATAATGGAAGTGAAAAAAATTCACTGCAGCAGCTACATAAAAGAACATCAAGGGAAACATCCCCTCCAGAAACAGTTTTTCTTTGACTCTAGCTAAACCACAAAACAACTATTTCTTTGGCAGAGTGGTTCCTCTAATCTGTGTTTTGAAACCTGGCTGTTGAAATGTGTAGATTTATTCACTTGTTATCTTTAACATGTTTCCATTCACAACTCTTATGTTAATGCAGCAGCAGGCATCTCTGATATGATATCGCAAAAAAGAAAAAAAAAAAAGCACCTGGAATGGATCAAAAGTGGATCCTGCAGCAGGTCACAGTCTAATGTCCTTAAGAAATTCACATTACACCTGAAAAAAAGGAGATGCTTATGTTTTGTTTATACAATTTTATTTTTCCCTGATTTCCATCTATTCATTTTCTTACACTTATCCAGTCTATCCCAGCCACCATAGGGTGAGAGGCAGGGTGCACCATTCACACCTATGGACAATTTAGAATCACCAATTAACCTAAACCTAACTGCATGTCTTTGGACTGGAAGCCGGAGTACCCACTGTTGTTGCCGTTACATTCTGTATTTTCACTTCCTTTTAAAGTAAGTGTGCAGGTGGCTCGACCAAATTATAAAGCAATCACTTTTCATGGGCTCTTCAAACATCTACAACTGTGACATCAGTGTGGATGAGAATATATTAATGAAGCACTCTGGCAGGACATTATGTTACTGTTGGGATCAGGTTTGTTGTCTTTCAGCTACAAGATAATCTCTGCAAAGAATTGTCTTGCTGATAGGCAGTGAAAACAGTGAAATAATGCATTAACGAGGAAGGGGTGAATTAATCTGTACGTAGGATGCTCTGCATTTGGTCACAGTGTCATAGCCACAACCACTTTTAATAGGCAAAGTACAGCTATTATCTGTGCGCTTTGACATTCTAATATCAGTCTAAGACATAGATGAATAAGCTGAATGGCAGACCTGCAATTCTCACTGCCAAGTAGGATATTAATAGAAGCTTGTGAAGACAGATCTAAGCCACTGGCCTCACACATGCAGATGGAGCACAGAGCAAAATCATTAAGTTGATAGCACAGAAGAAGTTTCACCAAGCACTGTTGGTGTACCTGATCCTTACTGGTATGCATATGCAGGTGCAGAATGCAGCAGGAAATTTTAGCACATTGCATGATATTTGAAGCTTTCAGACAGATACATTTCTCAGCCAATCTCAATTTCAGATAGCTCGCTGAAGTGAATTCCAGTGTGTGGTGTTGCTGGCCTGCAATTTTTCAGCGCTGCTCTTTTATATATTTTATATATATCCTGTTTTGTATTTGCATTTTCTCCTACGAATAGCAGAAATATTTGGTAATAAGTGAACCTTATACTGTATTTTACATTACAGTGTAAGAACCAGATATCCCAGCTACAGTATAACGTGTATTTTCGCCTCTTCTTTCAACACTTGCAACTCCTTTGCTCTGTGAAGTGTTGTTTTGTTTTATTTTTACGCTGTATAGAGTTTAAGTGCTAGCAGAAACCAGTTAGTACTTTTAGTACATGCTTCTTTTCCTTATTTGAACTGTAAGTTGTGACTTTGTTATAAAGTGAATAAAGAAAAACTGTGAAATAATACAGACAGGAACAAAAATATACCGGCTACACGTGTGCGTGTGGAATGTGAGTCCTGAGCCATCAGAAGGCTTGGGGTCTGCCCAGTCCAGGCATTTTGAACAGATTAATAAATACTGACTTAGCTTTTTTCCTGATCTGCTGTTCATTTTAACCGGACATGCCACCTGACAAAATCTCTTTCCTTTAAAAAAAAAAAATGATGCTTTGATTGAAATGCGGATCTTTCTGTTCATCTTTTTTACTCCAGCAACATTTCACAGATGGCCATTTTTCTTCAGTTTATGAAGGGAGGCTGTCATCATTCACTCCAAACTTTCCTGCCACAAGAATTCCAGGCAGACACGCTCTGTCCCCACAAAAATATTATAAAATATTACAGCACACTTATTAATAGGAAACGGCTGAAGGAAAGCTTTGATGCTGGATGCGTGTATGTAAATCTTCTTAATGAAGAGATAATTTAGCAATCACAGATTTGAACACTGCGCGGTCAATTCACAGTGTGCAGCTGTGAAGGGTAATATCAGTAATAGGTTTTGGAAAGGAAAAAAACAGGGACGTTCCTAAATTGCAGCATGTGTGCAGTATAAATATTTACAGTATGCCTATAGGGGTCCTAAGAACTAAGCTCTTCAGCAGAAGGTGCATATAAATTTTCCATCAAAAAAGCTGTTTTTACTCATCTTTATTATGCTTTTCTTTCTTTTTGTGGGTGCTCATTTTATTGGTCTGTTGGAGTCCTCTTACTGCAAGATGGCATTGATGGATTATCTGTGTGCACAGCAAACACACAAAAGGCTTAGATAAGGGAAGGATAAACATCCAAGCAAATCGACAGAAAAGACAAGGAAGCAGGAAAGACCCAGGTAGAGAAGAGGCACAAAAGATAGGAAAGTGAAAAGGAGCCTGTGACGATCACGAAAACAAAGGACAAAGGGTAGTGCTGTCATGGTTATAACACAGCATGAAGATGCTTTCAAAGTGTTTTGTTTTGATCCACTAATGACTGCTGCATTTTTTTTTTTTGATTGCGGTGATGTGCCGTTTCAGCTCCAATCAGAAAAAAAGAAAAATTGCAACAAAAATAAACTCTGAAAGCTCTCTAACTCGAGTGTTTTCTTCCCTTGTTTCCCCTATCCTCTGCAAACATTATCCATCCTCCCTAAACCTGCATCTCCTCTGTGCAAAACAAAATGGTTGGGAACAGGAAAAACTACACTGACTGTAATTTGAGCACAAAAGATGGACAGAAGGCAGTGGAATGGCAGACATCTGCAACCTAGAGAAAAAATAAGAGATGCCACGAGGAGAAAGAAGTAGAGAGATTAAGTGGGAAGAGCACAGTAAATTAGTAGAGAGGAAACTATCTGTCAGCGTTTAGTGAAGAAAAATGAAGAAACTGGAACATCAGTAACATCACAGTGGAAGAAGGAGCACGGCTCAGGAGAACTGTGCCCGAGGAGCCACGAACGTGATGGTCCAGAAAAAACAGACTGTAAGCGCAACGTGATGGTTGTGGGAGCCAGCGTGGTCTGTGTGTACACACAGCGTGTACATGAGTGAGGAGTGTAGTGCGGCGCATGTTTCTGTACAAATGGAAGTTTGTTTACAGTAGTGTAAGTGTGAGAAGTGAGTATGCAGATGGAAATGCAGATGTGGTGAATAGCACTCTGTGCGCTTAAGGGGGCTTTGGGATAAGCTGGCAATGTCAAGGTGTTTTTTTACTCTCCACATTTCTTCTACTTTCTCAATGTCAGCCAACTCCCTACTGAATCTGGACATGGTCTGTGGTGTGTGTGTGTGTGTGTGTGTGTGTATGCACAGATGTTGCCATGTTATAACCATATGTAGTATTTTATGTCCTTAATGGATGCATGTACACATCAATGGCTCAAGGTGGCCTTGGTATGCTACATTGTGTTAGATGTGTTTACTAGAGTGATAAAAGGCTTTAAGGTGATTCCTGCATCTTTATTGGTGTGGAGTGCATTGATGCAGGATCACTGATTTTTATGAAGGGAAATTAATTGATTTGAACACAAAACACTTTGTTTGTGTTCCAGGGAACTGATTATTATGTTTGATCATTTATTCCATAGTATAAGTCTTTGCCATTCCTCTGACCCTTCCTTTTTCACCATTATCATTGTTTGTTTATTTTGTGAATTGTTGTAACATGGATTAGGTGACTTTTGATGAAAATTTGGTAGACACACTGCCTGTTCTCCGGGAACTGGGGAGTAATAACTTCCGTAATCGCCCGATATCTTATTGTGTTGCATTATCACAAGTATTTGTTCAACACTGATTACTACATAGTAGTTACGACCCATTAAAGCTGTCTTGTTTAGACTGTACTTTTTGTATATTTTATATTTTACTCTAAATGAGCACTCAAAGCACTTTTTACCACAAGCCTCATTCACCTAATCACACACAAATTCATTAAGTATTTTATTCTATGCCTAAGCAACCTGTGTAATACACACACACACACACAAGATCAGAGGCAACATGGTGTTCAGTATCTTGCCCAATGACACTTCAACATGCAGACTGCAGGAGCTGGGAATCAAACCACTGACCTAAACAACCTACTCCTGAGCCATAAACCCACATGATTACCTATCTTAAGGTCCTGCAAAATGATGTTTAGATTACACTTTTAAGTACATATTTCTAAATAATTTGTCTCATGAAATTACTGTAAAAACAATGATCAGCCTGAGGCCAAGTTCAAGGAATGCAGTTATAGCTGGTTTCTAGTGCTCTAGGCAAAATGTAATTAAACTGAATTGTGTAGGCAGCCGTGTGCTTGATTGATACTTGACGGCAAAAGGGAGGGTGTAAGCACAATGCACAGAGAGTGGGAGGAGTTGGGGAGGTCAAAAGGATCCCATTAACTCAATTTTGCTTAGAGGCTGCTCAGAGCAGGCTATTCTGGACATAAAAAGAAATAAAAAAAATCTTTACCTGCATGCCATACCGCAGTACAGACTTTTAATGATCAAGAACAATAGAGCGTGATGAGAATAATGACAGCGATGGAGTAGAGATAACTACCAGATGTGTTTGTTTGTTTAGACAGAGCTCCCTGAATCCTATTGTTTCCAAATGCTAGACTCAGATAGACAGTGTTATTCAAACTTGAAAAGAAAAATGAAAAGTTACAGCTGAAGGGAAAAAAAACTAATAATGTGGATGTATAATTTTTACTTTGTGAATAGTAGAAGTCAGATAAAGAGGGGGAGAAAAACAAACCTTCCAAGGAAGGTTTGTGGTAAATGGAAGTAACATAAACAATATCAAGGCTAAGTAAATCCAGGTTGTAAATCCACTTTAACTATTCAAGAAGTAAAGATGGAAGATGGATTGTAGCCCAGCAGCAAACAAACACCACACACACACACACACACAAAAACATAATTTTGTATTAAAACACAGATGCTGTGCTTTCTATAAAAATGAGCATTTATTTGTGATCCCTTGTGGAAAGGCATCATTCAAAGCCTCAAGTGTGCATAAGGTTATATGCATGCACCTTAGAGAATGTGTGTTTCCACAGACTGTACATACCTGTCATAAACAGTCCTATATGCATGCAGCTACTGACATCATAACTTTAAAGATGATTATGGGAATGGTGGAAAGAAGGTAAATTGGGTTGAATGAGTGCAGTGTCAAGGGCTGCAGAGAGCTGAGTTTGACTCACGAAGAGCAACAGATTGAGGAAGAGGGAAAGAAGGGTAAACGGGTGAATAGTTCCCTGTGTGTGGAGTGAGAGAACAGAGAACAGAGAGAGCCTCTTGCGGTATGTTTACATGTCAGTGCAGTCCTTCAGCTGATTGATTAAACGTATGTGTTTTTGAGCCTCTGTGCATGTGCCTCCACAGGAGTCTCTGCATTGAAACACTAGATTTTCCCATGATATTATTAAGTGTGGCTATTATGTCTATTATGCAGTAAGTGTCATACAGTGATATGTTGCTGAGCTTTATTTCATTTAGTAATTCTTGGACACTGCAAGTAATGTCTGGCCTATGCTAAGAGGCAAAGTATGCTAAAAGGTTGTAATTTATAATGGTATAAACTATAAATCTAAGCTTGGCCCAGTGCTGTTTTTGCCAGAGAGATGACAGGGGAGGTATACTTTATAAGAGAATGAGAATGAAGAAAATCTGATGTGGTTATTAAAAATTAAAAGTAACCACAGGTAATAATGCCACAATAACCAAAACTGTAATTATATCCAACAGTAAAAGGGATTGTCTGTACTCTTGCTTGCTTTCCCAAACAGCCCTGACCAGTAAAGTATAATCATTTATTATAAACACTCTACTTATTGAGATATAGGGTGTTATTCAATAAGCAGATACTCTGTTCTGCTTAGAAATATGGTTCAGTTATGCACAACTGCCATGAGTCAGTGATCTGAGTGTTTTGTGATTTGGTCACGTAAGGGGAAAATGTCATTATAATAGGAGGCAGAATTTATAGGACAAAAAAAGTGGGAGGTAGGCTCAGCTATACACGGATGTATACAAGCAAACATGCATATATAAAAGCAGGTGTGTAGGAAGATTGTTCTCATCTCCTGTTACAGTCAATTAAACATTAAGTGTGTCAGTCGCCATAGTGTGTTTGTGAGGTGTCAGGTTAGTGCCCTTCACAGAGAGGCCCTCCTCTCTGTCGGGGATGTTTCTCTGTGTGGGAGCATGTGCATGTGTACATATGTCTGTTTATTTAATGAAGCACTCTCATGAGTTAAATGAGTCTTAACACCTGATCGGCCTCAGGGTGTCAACCTGATCAGTGGTACTAATCTGATAGATTAACTTTTTTAAGCCACTCTAAACACACGCATTTGGTGATGTTGTTTGGCCTAAAGATACTTCAGTTTCACATTAATGAGGTCTGATGGTGCCAATGTGAAGTATACTTTGGCGTGACTGTTTTTATGACCCTACAGTTCCCAGAAAGAGAGCAGAACAGGATGTGGAAACCCAGAAGCAGTTTGACCATTCAGGTCATGAAAAAGATCTCTGTGTACAGTTTGTTGACTCTTCTCTCCTGGAACAGAGATGTCAATCAGACACGGGAGTAACTGCATAAAACAAACTGTTCAGCTTGTATCATCTAATGGGAAACACCTACAGTACTGTGAAAACGTATCTACCCTCAACCTCATTTATTTTTTTTCAAATTCATCACAATTACATGTCTCAGATCATGAATGTTATATCATGAATTAACTGCGATTAACCACATTTTTGGAAAGCTGAGTTCAATTTCACTAACCACTCCCAGACCTGATTACTGCCTGACCCTTTGAAGAACAAAGTCACTGACATCTTTCAGTCTGGAAAGTGTTGCAAAGCCATTTCTAAGGTTTTGGGACTTCAGCGAACCACAGTGAGAGCTGTTATCCATAAATGGACAGAACTTGGAACAGTGGTGAACCTTCCCAGGAGTGTCTGGCCTCCCAAAATTACTCCAGGAGCGCACCAACGACTCACCCAGGAGGTCACAAAAGTACCCAGAACAACATCTAAAGAATTGCACACCTCAATAGCCTCAGATAAGGTCAGAGTTCATGATTCAACAATAAGAAAGACACTGGGCAAAAATGGCATCCACGAGAGAGTTCCAACCACTGCTGACCAAAAAGAGCACAAAGGATTGTCTCACATTTGCCAAAAATGATCTTGATCACCCCCAAGACTTTTGGGAAAATATTCTGCACAGTGGCGAGACAAAAGTTTAACTTTTTGAAAGGTTTGAGTCCCATTACACCTGACATAAAACTAACACAGCATTTCATATACACTCCTGATCAAAATCTTAAGACCAGTTAAAAAATTGCAAGAATTCGCATTTTGCACTATTGGATCTTAAGAAGGTTCTAAGTAGAGCTTCACAATGCTAAAAGAAGAAATCTGCACGAAAGACAAAAACTTTTGAGCAGGGAATTTATTGAAAACTACATTTACACTCAAACGTGATTTTTTTCAGCTGATCAAAAGTTTAAGACCATAGCTCAAAAAACCAGAAAACCCCCTAAAAAAGAAATCAAAGTGTCAAAAAAAGGACTCAGTAATGAGTAGCTCCACCATTCTTTTTGATCACTTCAAACAATCGTTTGGGCATGCTTGATGCCAGTGTTTCCAGGAGGCTAGTGGGAACATTGGTCCACGTGGCTTCACGAAGGGCATCCACTGTCTGGAACTGATGTCCATTTTTTGTAAACTTCCCTTGAGATCCATCCCCAAATGTTCTCAATCAGATTTAGATCAGGGGAACATGCAGGATGGTCCAAAAGAGTGATGTTATTCTCCTGGAAGAAGTCCTTTGTCAGGCGGGCATTGTGAACCGCAGCATTGTCCTGTTGAAAAACCCAGTCATTACCACACAGACGAGGGCCCTCAGTCATGAGGGATGCCCACTGCAACATCTCCACATAGCCAGCTGCTGTTTGACGCCCCTGCACACCCTGAAGCTCCATTGTTCCATTGAAGGAAAATGCACCCCAAATCATGATGCCCCCCCACCACCACCACAAACCTACCACAAACCTACCACGTTCAAAGTCAGTGAGCTTTTTTGCTTTTGCCATCAGGAGGTCTTGACAGTGTAGAGACTTGACAGAAAATGACATGGAATCCAGATCTTTGCACAGCTTTTGGCTTTTAAAGGCTATGGTCTTAAACTTTTGAACAGCTGAAAATATCATGGAACTTGAGTGTAAATGCAGTTTTCAAAAGATTCCCTGCTCAAAAGTTTTTGTCTCTTGCGCCGATATCTTCTTTTAGCATTGTGAAGCTCTACTTAGAACCTTCTTAAGATCCAATAGTGCAAAATGCAAATTCTTGCAATTTTTTAACTGGTCTTAAGATTTTGACCAAGAGTGTAAAGAATGGTGGTGGTATCATGACGGTCTGAGGCTGCTTTGCTGCTTCAGGACTTGGAGCAACTTGCCATAATTGATGGAACCATGAATTATGCTCTCTACCAGAAAATCCCGAAGAAGAATGTCCTTAAATTTAAATTCGATTGAGATCACTCTGATGACTCTTGTGAAGCAGTGAAGGCAAGTTCTTTAATACATGCATGTTAAAATTTTGAGTAATTGAAAAATATGTAGAATATAAGGTGATGAGGTGAGGTCCTCACTACAAAGTAAACCATTCCCGGGTGGAGTCAGTTCTTCTAAACTTTGTAGCAGATGTACTGAGTACAAAAGGTCATGTAGTTTAGAAGAAACATAAACAACACAGTCTGACTCATAGGATCATATGTTATTTATCATGCAGGCTAATAGCCTGAGTGATTTCAGGGTTATTTGTGCAATCCATGTCATTCATCACTGATGTTAAAATATTTTCTTAAGTTTAAATACATCTTGATGTGTAAGCCTATGTCAAAACAACACCATGGATTTTGATTACATATTTGCGGGCACGTATCGTGTTGAATGGGTATGAATAAGGCTACAAAGGAACAAGAAAGATATATTTAGTGTGCAGTCTTTGTGAGTGTGCTATGAGTGCCTTAGTAGAACAGAGCAGGGATTAGAGCTGATTTCTGTATTTTATTTCAATGGAACATGAGCTGGTGATGGGCAGACCTGACAGGGACTGAAAGGTGTCGGTGTGTGGGGTAACCTGATTGCCCCGACGTGCTTCCATTGACTGTCACTCACTACTTAGTTTTTCCTCAGCATCTTTAATTGTACCTGCCTCCTAGAAAGACACCCCCCACCCCCATGCTGTCTGTCCCTTGGCCAAAGTGTCCTTTTCCTGACATTCAGTAAACCACTAAAACACCCATCTCTGGTTTTCTAAATTAAATACGTACAATATTTTCCTTGAGACAACTCTTTCCATACTATAAAATGGCCCAGATCTAATCCAGCACCTTTGCCTTTAGTTAGTATGCAGTGATGTATGAAAATTAATTCCTATGCCACTTGCCTGCAGCCTACTGCCAAGGTCGCTATGCACCTGACCTGCAAGACCCACTCTCACATGTTCTCTTTCTACTGGAGATGGTGTCAGCATGTGTTTTATTGTGACATGCATAGAGTGGAGCAGAGCAAGAGCAGAGACCCACACACTGTGCAGCACAGAGCAGAGGAGAGCAGCACCACAGCAAGGACTCCCCAACTGAGCTGAAATGAAACAGGTACAGGTAAACCATGAGCTTTCAACTTGACTATACTGAACAGCTAATAACGTGTTGGTAAAGTTAGTTAATCCTTGTTCCCAACATCAACTCTGACATTTTAATCTCAAAAAGATTAGTGCTTTAGATTTCTTATGGATAAAAAAAAGGCCATATTTTCTAGACTTTACACTGGTTTTCCAACACGAACATGACATGTCTTCAAGTCTTGAAAAATGGTCATGTGAGCAATGTTAAAAATTAGATTTTTATTGGAGATAATCTTTTTAAAAAACATTTGGCGAAACTGCATAAACCATAACTTGTTAAAAGATTTTTTCCATGATTTGGCGTAATAATTTAACGGTTATTACTTTAGTTTTGGCAGGTTCACAAAGTGCAGAAGAAAAGTTTGCTTTGTTGTATGAGCTAAAATGAGCCAGAACACTTCACCCTGAGCACCATGCAGACACAGCGTGACTTTGCATTGCTGAAGTGAGCACAAGAGCTGAGGTCTGCATACAAACTAAGTTGCTAGAACTCGAGCTTTTGGGGGAGTATTTTATAAAGTAACAGCTTGCTGAAATTAAAGCATGAAGTCATGATCTATATAAAATCAGAAAAATGAAGTCATATGTTGAGAATATGGCCTATCTTCAGTTGGCCTCTGTGCATTGTTTTCTTAAGATTATACAACCGGATGATCGGAAGCCATGGATAAGACAGCCGGGGGATCTTTGAAGTGAGTAAATTAAGGGGCCAGGCAGGTATGTGCACTTGAAGGGCTGCTGAAAGAGACATCAGGCCAGCAGTAGCAGGAAAATGTGAGAAAAAAAATAGTCTAATCTTCACCCTGAAATGAAGTTTTTTTTTTTTATATAAGTTTATAACAGACATATAATGTAAACGTGCTGCATGTCATGATACATGACTTCATCTGTTATTCCATCTTCATTCCATGATAAACCATCAGAAGCAGGATCAAATTTAGGGATAAATGCAGAATTATTTGCTATTTCACTATTATTGCTTGGACAACTAAAAAACACCTTCTAAGTGATAAAACCTAGCAACAACATAACACTTTAGAATAGTGAAGTCAGAGACGCTTACTGCTTCATTCGCTTTGGATTTACTCAAAGACAGGGTTGACTGGCATTACTGAAAGGTGGTAAGATAAAAGAGTGGATGGAAGCTCAGCCATTTCTAGACTGTTTTCATGTCTACTTCATCTCCTTCATGTGGTTTTGCAGCAGGTCACATCAGGTATGTCACTAACTAGCCTGCCCTGAGGCCAGATGTGTTCTGTGTGCTTGTTAGAATTGTACCGCTTCCTTTCGGACTTCCAGCTGATTTACCAGGATCGGACCTGCCTCAAATTCGCTCTTTCGGCCATGGATCAATTCCTCTGACAGAGAAAATTCAGTTTTTCAGTACATATTCAGACAACCAAAATGCATTTGGGTTTTTTGGGTGACAGTGGCATTGCTGACCCCCTTCAAATTTCATTTATGAAAAGCAACAGATGCAAGAATCCCACCAAGCTGTCGTGGCGATATATAATCAAAGTTATGTTTTCTGGTGGATTTGCAGAAATCTGCTTTCATCAAAACTCTTTAGAGATGCTTGACCCGAGGTGAGTGGAGAGAGTGGAGCAGACATTTAAAGCAAAGGAGGGGGTCAAAACAGATATAAATCAAGAAACAGTGCAACATTATATGAGAGGCCAAAAAGAGAGTGACATAAGTAAAAGGCATGAGCCACTGCATGAGCTGCTGTTTAGTGTAAGTTCTGGATAATGGCAGAAATAACTTTGCTTCAGGGTACTGTAAAACATAAAAAGTGAATAGAATGTTTGTCATTTTGGGGAGTTATAGAGGGATAGCAGGTATCTTAGCATGACATATTTAGACACTTAATAGCATGTATCTGAAAAGAGGTTTGGGAAGAACAGTCATTGTGTGAGCTGAACATTCAAGAGATTTAGCAGACTAAACTAAAGTGTCACTGGGAAATAGGCTTTGTTTTGGCAACCAGTAGAACAGAGTTTTTTTTTTAAGCTGGTGAACACAGAGCTGGAAAGAGGGGTGGGGGTTGTGAAAGTGCCAAGATGCTCCAGTTTCAGGGGAGCAGAGTTGTAATGACATCAGGGAAGTGTAATGTGGGTTGTCATGAGTGCAGCATGCTTGCCTTGATGTAATGCAACTCTAGCAATACCCTCTGAACTCTGAGCAAGGGCACAGACGGTAAAATATTTAATAGCGTCAGAGATAGAGTAAACAACAGAGTGAAAGAGACTAGAAAAGTTAGAGAACAGGAAACACTGGCAAGAATGTGATATATGTTTCATACGGAACAAACCGCACATCAAAAAGCAATCAATCATTACTTCTCTCTTCCTTGTTCCTCATCTGGCCAGCATGCTGCAATGAACCAAATGGTTTCTCTCTGATGAGAGACAACAACTCAATCTTCTCAAAAAAAAAAAGAAAAAAAAAAGCCAGCTAGGAAAACAAGCCAAAAAAATTTATCATGAACATAAAACCAAACAGAAATGGCTCCCAGGCTCTCTTCACTCTTATTTTGCCAAGTTTTTCAGCGGGAGAGGGGGAAAGCAATGCGTGAGGTACAGGAAAAGTGAGCAAGACATCAGGATTTTATTCAGAAACAATTCAAAAAAGCACCCCATGCTGACACTTCTCCATGCAAATTGTAACCACAGTGGACCTCTGAGGTTGGGTCACAATACTAGGGAAGGGCAGTGTTAAAGGGCTGGATGGTGTAGTGAGGGTGGAATTACTTTCTCTGGCTGGACCGAAGGTTACAGAGGTAATAAAAACATATGCAGATGTGCACATATAGACACATACATAAAATCAGATACTGAACATACCAGTATGCACATCCAATGAGACACGCTTATGCCTGGAGCCTTGATTTCCTCCCAGGGAACGAAACAAAAAGCATTACAGCTCACAAACTTTTACAAGGCAAAGCCCTAGAGTTTCATAACATATGCATGTGTGCTTTTCTTCAAGTACTGCAAGTAACTATGGTTTGACTATGAGCTCAGAATGGTATCTGCTGTGTTTAGAGTGATGTCAGGGTGGCCACCTTTGTCAAATCTGCAGGACTGTCTAACTCAACCTACACTCAAGCACACTGTTGACTTGAAGAAGTCATTATACAAGGTTGTAAAAGTTTATATAGATGCAGATTCTTTAGACAGGCTTGAAAAGGACAAAGTGGAGAAACCACAGCCAGTGGGAATCACCTGCAGAGCTGCAGTGATAAGCATCATATGAGGTCACTCAGTGGCATTTTGCTGATGTTAAATCCAACTCCTGATAAAAAGATAAGTCATATTCTGATGATTTATTTGCCTTCTTTCATTATGAAACTACCCAGCAAATGCCCTGATTACCAAACTGTATTTCTGCCAAGCAGGGATCACCATAACTACTCATTCTTCATTTTTCTCTGGTTGCAGATGTGGCTGATAAGAAAGACACTGGAAGTCACTGACACGAGAAAGCCAAGAGGGACCAAAACACACACACACAAAGACAGGCCAAAGAAATAGAGAATAGCTGACCTCTGACGTAGCTTAATGTAGCTAAGCCATAGCTGATGAGAGGAAAAAGTCCCATTAACAGAGAACAGAGCTGGCTGACTAGATGCAGCTGTGCTCAGCGGTGGCCGATCAGAGGCAAGTTGAATGATTGCAATCACCTGCACTGCAAAGTGTAGCAGAGTTGATCAACATGACAGAGGGAGAGAGAGCATGTCCATATGTAATGGAAATTTTGTAGTGGATCTTGGATTATACTAATACCATAGTGTGTGTGTGTGACCTATACTTTTGGAAACAAAAAGCAGACAAAAACTACAAAATCTTGGTTCACAGTTTAGTAAGATAATGAAGATAATGGATTAGGTTAGTTTAGGTGTAAGGTTATGTTTAGGCAGGTGGTAAATATGGATTAAGATGCCAGATAATTATTGTAAGTCAGTATACTATGGTATGAAGTGATGAAAACTGTGTTTGCTTATGTGTGGACAGTGGTTGGGGTGTGGGGGGAGAAAAACTCATTAAGGACTCTGGAAATGATCTGAAACAAGCTAGGGTAGTATCACAGCCAACAGGCTAAACACACATGTTTTAGGGTCAACGTCATATCACATGGTTTAACTCAATTTTTCAGATAAACATGTATCTTAGAGAGTTGGATGAAAGATATTGAACACGGTATTTCAAACACAGACAAAAGGAGAAGGAAAGGGGAGATGAAGGCTAGATAAAACATGTCTGTACGATTGTTCAAAATAATTAGAAAGTATGATTAGCAACTGATGATTGGCCACTGTTCAAGAAATGGATGTGGTGCATTCTCTTTTCATTTCCCAGTTTAACAGGAAAACTGAAATTAATGCGATCTAGATCATCACAAAGGCCGCTTCAAAATAATATTTAAAAGCAACTAAAACTCCATGCCCAAGCTAATTTAGCATCTTTCTAAAATTGTTTTAAAGAAAAATTGTATTATCTTTATGAGTTATATTGGAATATTTGTGTTTTAACCAATAAACAAGCACATGAACACATGTGGAACTAATTCAAATCTTATTTTGCATGTGCTTTAGGTTGATGTGTCCAGCACAGTTTTTTAGGATATTTGTCTCTTAGCCTAAACCCTGATACAAAGTAAGTTGTTGACACTTTGTTTGTTGTGCTCATAACATCAAAAGCCTGACACCGCAGTGGCACTGGATAATATCATGTGAATGTTTACACTGAAACTGTTTTGAAATCTGTAGATTATTTATGACCAGGGACAAAGTTTGAGCACAGAAAAAACTATGTTGAATTTTTCAAAGGTGATTATTGAAAATTCAATTCCATATACCTCAGAGACTGATAACTGGAAATCTGGGCACCAAAAACATTAAAGCACTGAGGGTAAGGGATATCTTTACATAATATGGTTGCATCAACCTTTTAAATTCAGCTTTTGCAGAAAAAACCTACAGTGCAGATTTTATGCAGATTTCCTATATTAGCCCATAAAGGTCCAATGTCCAAAACCATTACTCTAATGGCTTTGGCTCCAGTGGAGGTGCCGCTCAGGAGAGGTGAAGTGGTAATAAGAGGGACTGTATCTTTTATTTATTTATACATACATACACACACACACATATATATATATATATATATATATATATATACATATATATATACAGAGAGAGAGAGAAAGAGATTAATAATGATGGGAGATGTAGTTAGGAAAACAGTCCTGAGAGAAAGAAGTCCATTCAAAAAAAAAAGAAAAGCTGATCCAAAATAGGAAACCTCCCACAGAAAGTACAAGTAAGAGTGAATCCAAACAAAACAGCGCATGTATAAATCTGTCCATCATCTGCGTGGAGTGAATAACTGACAAGAATAAAGACGAAGCAAAAGAAGTGAAGAGCCAGCTGGCAGAAGCTAAACTACATGCAGCACATTTCAAACACTACACTTGTTGATTCCCTGTGACAAGTAAATCTAAAAAAGGACATGCCCCATCACAAAGGATTTTGCTGCTCAGTATGCAAATGTACGCACAGAGAGAACAGCTCGTAATTTTCCAACACAACTGCACAGATGATAAATTGTCTAGTATCGTTACACTGGGATGTGTACCTATGACTGCAGGCCTTATTCAAGATAGAAAAGTAAACTGTGACTATTTGTATATTATAAGCAGGCGGCTGGTGCTGCATGAAGTACCAGAATTGCACCTATCGCTGTTTTGTTTCTGCCTCACAGGACTGGGCAATGTATCTCAATGATCAGTGACGAACACCACATGAAACTACAATAAATGGTTTGGTTTCAAGCAACGTGAGAGCATTTAAGAGGTGATAACAGTGAAGCCAAAATCCTTCAATTTTTTTCTTAGTAACACGTGGGCTAAGGCCAAGAATCTAATTCCTAGAATTCACATAAAAAGCACAAGAATTATCTTAATGTTCCCATTTATATCCAGCAGTCTTCCTGCCAGAGATTCTTGCACTCACGATTCCCCTACTGTGTTTACGCAATGCAGTCGAAAACAGTGATAGAAAAAGAGCACATTGTGTATTCTGCATTTTGTCAGATCAGAGCATCCCTGCAGCTATGAGTATTTGAGTGGCAGCTACAGAATGTTGTGTTGCCACCTAGTGATGACATGTAAAACAGCAACACGCCGCCGTATGATTTTAAAGGTTAAGAAGTTGATGGAGCATGAAATTGTAAAACAAACAGAAAGATCAGTGAGCTTTCTCTTACTTACTAATCTTTATCCCCAGCAAGAGGCCAGAACAGAGATCTTCAGAAGTATAGAGTCAAGATAACAAGACCTCTTTTGCAAGGATCTGTACACTCAGTTGTCAGTTTATTAGATACAGCTAGCCAAAACAAATGTGGACAGTCAGCAGGACTTGTCAGCATAAAGCAGCAGAGTTACACAGAGTCACAAACTAAAGTCTCCAAAAGGACAATGCAGATGAATGGACATATCTAAAATGATTTCAACACAAAATGAACATTGATGACAAAAACAATGTGTTGCAGGACTGAGGACACTGTTCACTGAACCGCCTTCATTTTAGCTAGGTGTATCATACAATGTGGCAGCTCTCTCTGTGTGTTTCTATCAAATTAATTTCAGGAATGCTTCAAAAGTAAAACATTTGTTGTCCACGTGCATCCTAATTCTTTACAGTGCTCAAGATATGGATTAAATATGCTGCCAATTCAAACTCTGTTAAAAAAAAAGATAACACTAAGACAGATTGTTTCTTTATTGATAGCATATGCTATGCCCACCCACATGCAAACATGATCAAACCGTTCTTTTCATATCAGGTGTGTTGCCTTCTTTATTGTGAGATAATCCATGGTTAGACACACACACACACACAAAAAAAAAAAGTAATTATGGCACGTGCAATAGATTTCATGTTTGGTAGCAATAACTTGATGTACACCTCCTCTGATGAGCTACAGCTATTACCATTATAGTGTATCACATTTTTGAAGTATAGTTGCTGTGATATGAACATAAAGGATGTAACAGTACATAATGGGCACTTAGCATTCAAAGTTACAGTATAGAAAAATCATTAAGCACATTTTGGTTGATTTAAAGGCTGTGACATAATCAAAAACTGACAAATAAATAACCCCGACTACAGAATGTATAGTAGAAAATGAATGCCTATACTTGCATATTTAAAATATCTATGATCAATATATTAGTGGTAGACACACTGTAAAAAGAGGCCTTGAATGAACCTTGAGAACTCCAGCAGTAAAACTGATACTTGCAGCATGATCAGCCACAAGGAGTGATAATGGAATTTTATCAAAAGAAAACAGTTTTTAAACAGGTCATTAATCCATGTGAAACCTGCAGGTGAACATAAAGGGCCATTCGTATCATGAACAGGACAGTAAGCTGTGTGAAACAAGATGCTATGGAAACAGAGAAACATGGGACATCTTCTCCCAGCATGTACACCTGTTTAAACTCACACCACCTGATGAGTGTGGGTACTTGAACCTTCCCAGTGATGCTTAGACATCAGCTGTGTGCTGTCCTTTACTCTGGATGACCCTCATGATGGACTGGACCACCTCTGATGTGGTTCCCTGACCACCGAGATCTGCTGTGTGCAACTGCAGAAAAACCAAAAAAAAAAAAATCATACATAAAGTAGAGCAAACAAAAGAACAGACTGCTAACAAAATTATAAAATTAGAATTAAAAGCATAGGATATAAAATTGCAGCACTCTTTCAATGCATTCTGTGCCACATGCTGTATTTGGATAGCTGCTTTGTGTTTCCTAAGCGCCTGTAAATCGTAATCAGGTTCCCAGAGTAACTAGTCTGATGCTGCACATGATAGGCAGATCAGGTTTTGGAACATACTCAAGAACTAAAATTAAGGCCAATGCACAATAATGTAAAATCAGATCCCATACAGTGTACAAGTGCACAAGAGCTTTATGAAAGTAAAAAGGACAAAATGCTGCTTTGTGTGAATGTATTGTGATGCCTTCTAGGAAGCATGCCAAACCTGCCACCAGGGTGTTAAATCCTATGTCACTCAACAATGGCCTGTGTGCTTTATGGTGGTATGATAGGTGAGGAATCTATCAGTGAGAAAGGCTCACCCGGGTTTCATTCATTGTGGTGAGGACTGCATTCCGGATCAAACTCGCATAGTCATTAAGCCTGGAGACATAAAGAAGAAAACATTATTAACATGTAATACAGTCATACCAATACACTTCAGATTAGTTTTATCCAGAAAAGCTTACTTAAGGTGGTCCAGCATCAGGCAGCTAGCTAGCAGCATGGCAGTTGGGTTTGCAATGTTTTTGTCTGCAATACTTTTTCCTGTGTTCCTTGTGGCCTGAAATCCAGTATAAAAGGAAAAAAGAGAAACCTTTGAGTAATATACCAGATAGACATAACTCGTGCATTTTCCATCCTGCAAAAATCTGAGGGAACTGTGCCCTACAAGCCTGTTCATGCCTCCAACACTTACCGTTTCAAAGACAGCATAGTCACGACCATAATTGGCCCCAGGCACGAGGCCAGGTCCTCCCACCAGGCCTGCACACACATTGCTTACCACGTTCCCATACAGATTAGGCATGACCATCACATCAAACTGCTGTGGTTTGGACACCAGCTAAACAACACAAACAGTATTAAGTGAAAAATTAGATCCAAGACCATTTCCCAACATTCCCTGGATTCCCTAAAATGCCATCATCTGTTACCTGCATAGTGGTATTGTCCACAATCATGCTGTCGAACGTGATGTCTGGATAACCAGAGGCCACTTCTTTGCAACACTGCAGGAACAAGCCATCACCGAGCTTCCTGTTGAAACAGAAGTGCCACACTCAGCATTTCCAGCACTAAGAAGCTCACAGTAAGTAAAACTCAGAAGGTCAAAACTCTTTGACAGGATATATTTTCCACAAAGTAACTTACATGATGTTAGCCTTGTGTACGGCAGTGACCCTGCGGCGACCTCTCTCCCTGGCCAGTTTGAAGGCATAATCAGCAATCCTGAGAGAATTACTCCTGGTAATAATCTTTAGACTCTCCACTACCCCGGATACACTCTAAAAGGAGAACAAGAAAACAATAACGTGAATTTAAATTTGACTAGAAAGATCAATAAGGTCCTAGAGGGAATAAAGCAATGCCTGTAAAAGTATTTACTTGTACTACTACAAAAAGTAAAACTACTCTCTACAATGGAGTACTAAACAATGACATTCAAACATCATTAAATGCAAACTTAGAACAAAAAGAATGGGAAATAATAGAAAGAATTACAATATTTTTCTGAAAAAAATTTATGAAACATCTGTAACTGTGTGGAACTGACTGGGACACTTCTCCGTGTAAAGAAACATGGCTCTGTAACTACATATCACTTCTTAACTATAATGTAGGTAAATGCCCCAACATACAAAATCCCCTTTTAGGCTGTTGCAGAATTGCATCTAATGGAGGTTTTTTAAATGTTTTTTGCAACCAAGAAGCCCTATTTATTTTTGGAAAATCATTAGTGAGGAATAGCTATTGCTTTCTGATTAATAATGTCAATAATAAAGTTTCTCACCATCACCACATCAATGGGTTTTGCACAATTATTTTACCTGGCAAATTAATGATGTATAGATGGTACCCAACTCTCTTCTCAAACACACACACACACACACACACACACACACACACACACACACAAAGACCAAAAGGGGACAGATAAGAAGTATTTAGGAGTGCATAAACACGTGTATCAGCAGACAGTATTGATTGGTTTTCCTCGTGTCTGACCTCATGCTCCAGACTGCTGTACTCTCCTTCTGTGTTCTCCCTGATGATCATGATGTCAATGTTCTTGTGGCGAGTCTGGACCCCAGGGAGGGACTGGCAGTGCATCACATTGGCGTACAGGTCTAAACCTGTGCTGTTAGTACACACAAAGGAACAAATTATGGAAGAAATGAGACTATTTGGCAAAAAAGAAAAAAGAACCTTTACTGAGGAAAATAAATCTAAACCTACCGCAGCACATTGTTTCTGGATTTGACAGACGGTGGCATGGTATGTTTGGTTTCTATGTTACCTATCAAAAGAGTTAAGCACCTTCGGTTACTTTAGTTTCGTGGTATTATTATAAATTACACACCACTTACAGCTATGTTGTTTTTCATGCTTTCATACATTGAATGGGACACTACAGAAAAGACTGGTTTGCTTACCCTTAAGGGCAACTCCATTACGCCGGATGGCAGTGATAGCATTATTTATATCATCCTCAGTCTCCAAAGCAGAGTTGACGTTCACCACCTCAAAGTCAACTGGCACACAGCTGAATCTACAGCACAATGTTTACAAACCACACAATGAGGTAATTCTCACACGTCTATAGATGACGCTTACTAAATAGGAATGAGATTAAATCTAACCAACCTGAAAACCTCTCGGACATGACTGAGAAGCTCTGGACCGATTCCATCACCAGGTATAAGGGTCACAGTGTGTCTGCCTCCATACTTTGCAGGAGGGGGCTAGAAGATTAGAAATATTTGAATTCAGAGAAGCTGTAACCATGCTGTCATGAAATAATAATAGGATATGTGGAAAATGTTGACAATGGACACAGTTTATTTCACAGTTTAATATGAGTTTCCATGCAATTCATGTGACATATTTAAAAACCATTATATTTTTGATGATGCTAGTGCTTTTCTTGTTATCACACATCTCTTCTCTATATCACAACTCCATTATATAAAATATTCTTGTTTAAGAAATGATGCAGTGAAATACAGTGAACTGTATCATGAGTCAGTTACTTACAATGTTTTCTCCCTGTTGTTGAAGATGGACAGAGGAAAGCAGAAGGACAAGACTCAGTTTGACAGCTGCTTAGAAGAACAGGTTTGGTCCAAATAGTGGCAAACACAATTATGTCATAACCTTCACCCCCAAAAAGAGTGGAAAAAATAGATACACTATATTGCCAAAAGTATTTGCTCATCTGACGTCACACACATTTGTATTTGAATGACATGCCATTCTTAATCTGTGGGGTTTAATATGATGTTGTCCCACCCTTTGCAGCTTCAACTCTTCTGGGAAGGCTTTCCACAAGGTTTAGGAGCATGTTTATGGGAGGTTTTGACCATTCTTCTAGAAGTACATTTATGAGGTCAGACACTGATGTTACATGAGAAGGCCTGGCTCACAGTCTCTGCACCAATACACCCCAAAGGTGTTCTATTGGATTGAGGTCAGGACTCTGTGCAGGCGAGTCACGTTCTTCCACACCAAATTTTCTCATCCATGTCTTTATGGACGCTGCTTTGTGCACTGGTGCACAGTCATGTCGGAACAGGAAGGGACAATCCCCAAAATGTTCTAACAAATTTGGGAGCATGAAATTGTCCAAAATGTCTTGGTATGCTGAAGCATTGAGAGTTCCTTTCACTGGAACTAAGGGACCGAGTCTAACTCCTGAAAAACAACCCCACACCATAATCCCCCCTCCACCAAACTTTACACTTGGCACAATGCAATCAAGTAGCGTTCTCTTGGCAACTGCCAAACACAGACTCATCCATCGGATTGCCAGATGCAGAAGTGTGATTCGTCACTCCAGAGAATACTCCACTGCTCTAGACTCCAGTTGCAGTGTGCTTTACACCACTGCATCCAATGCTTTGCATTGTGCTTGACGATGTAAGGCTAGGATGCAGCTGCTCAGCCATGGAAACCCATTCAATGAAGCTCTCTATGCACTGTTCTTGAGCTAATCTGCAGGCCAGATGAGGTTAGTAGGTCTGTAGCAATTGACTCTCCAGAAAGTTGAAGACCTCTGCACACCATGCACCACAGCATCCACTGACTCTGCTGTGTGATTTCATTCCACTTTGTTATAACACCACTAAGAGTTGACTGTGAAATATTTAGTAGTGAGGAAGTTTCACGACTGGACTTGGTGCACTGTTGGTATCCTATCGTGGTACCAAAATCGAACTCACTGAACTCCTGAGAGTGACCCATTCTTTTGCAAATGTTTGTATGATCTGCATGCCTAGGTGCTTGGTTTTATACCCCTGTGGCCATGAAAGTGATTGGAACACCTGATTTCTATGATTTAGATGCGTCAGTAAATACTTTTGGCAATATTGTGTATATACACAAACTTCCCAAGTTATACTGAAAAAGACATCCACTTTCAAAGGTTAATCCAATGCCACACAGCCTGGAAATAAAGACTTTAATGAACACCAGACATTTTTATAGCACAAACGTAAACAACAAACGATCTGATTTACTCACAGTAAGCAAGGTCTTATTCCGGTGACTAGTCAGAGTTGTTCCAAATACCTGGAAAATGGCATGGACAGATGGTTTAGAGCGTGTTTCTGAGTGAATCAAGTCAACAGAGGCTGCAAAACCTGTCACCACCCCACAGATGTGGAAAAGTCTGCTAGCTTTGCTAATTCAACTGTCACCCGATATTAACAGCACGACCTTGTGTTCAGATAAAATATCGGAGTTTAAATTAGAGGCACGGAACAACGAGATACATTTTGACTTGTCTTACTTTAACAGTGCTTCCAGGGCGTCCAACCCAAAAAGGATTTATTATTTTCGACGCGGAGAGTACAGCACTGCGGGCGGCCATCTTGATTTTGAAGTGCTGGTCGCGTGTTCAGTAAGACAAGCAGATGCGCGAATGTGACAGCATAGTTGCTCGTTTTTTTAGTTAGCGTAGCTATTTAATTATTTTGTAATTGTAATACATTTTGTAAAAGTTTAAGAAAAATAATCATAAAAAAAAATTTATATAAATATTTAAAAATACATTTTGGTCACGTGACCCACTTTGCGCAGACTCCGTGCTCACGGGTTAAGGTCCGTTGAAAGGTTTGGGGTTGGCTTTATGTTATATCCGGAAGACAAATGGGTTAAATTAAACTATTTCTTTTTTCCATGTTTGTCGAAATAGCACACTAGCTTCAGCCCGTCTTCTTACTGAAAGCGTATTTACATTAGGGCCGACTTAATGAGGAAACAGCGTAAGAAATAACAAAAAGTCCTGGGTGACGAGAGCAACAGCTCCTCGTTACTCTTGTTCGTTATCGCCGAGCAAAGGCGACAAGACAAGGCGAGACTCGCTTGTTAAAGCAAGCAGGTAAGCTCTGCTAATTGTAGTAGAAATGCCATGAACAATATCGTTAAGGGTTCATTCTTCATTGGTTTGTCTTTGCGGATTGTTTGGGTTCATGTTACAACCTTTAAACGTCATCTATGCTGAGCCATTTTGCAGGGCCACTAAAAAGAAATTAATAAAAATAAATAAATAAAGCTAAAGAGAGAAACATCACACAGACTAAACAAATGTTTTATTCACACGTGTCCTTTTTTAAAAAAAAGTTGTAGCAGCTTTTAAAACTCTATAAAGAGACAAAAACTAATAATATTTAACTGGAAATTGGAAAAACATTTTAAATAATAATGTGCTACTAAAAAGTCCCCTGTGTATATAAACTACTTAAACAGCTCTAATGTAGCTGTTTTTCTTCTGCCCAGGTCTGTGAAACAGTGAAGCATGAGATTAACAGGTGGGTTGGTATTTTCAGTAGGTTGGTCTGTTGGTAATCCCGTGTGTTTTCTGGCCTCAACTGATGTGTCCTGATTATTCTGACAGCCCCCCTGCGAGCTGTGGCTGTGGTGCTGCTGGTGGGTCTCACCTGGCTGCTAGCAAACACCTTATTTGGAGGGGAGAGTGGTTCATCTATGCTACATTTCTTTAGCGGTAAGATGAATAGTGCTGGAAGCAGTTAACTGAAAAGGACAGAAAATTTACCAGACAAAAAATGGGCAAAAATGTGGCTTCCTCTATAACCTCACATGTTGGATTATTAGAACTTTGTTTTATGTGAGGTAAATCTTTGGGTTTTGTGTTGCTAATTGGGCAAAACAAGCAATTGGTGAGCATCGTGACTGAAAAATGTAATCATAATTTTTTTAATATTTCTTTCACTTTGGTGACAAAGTATTAGTAAATATTTTAAGTGAGTCTAAGTTATATGTGTTGGTCTCAAGTTGATGCATGTTTATGAATAAAATGAACCAATTCAATTATAATCAAGTAAGCCTGATTAGGGAATGTGTTTGCTTTTTTCAGGTACAAGTGAAGAACCAACCCCAGGTAAGGAAACTACAGCATAACTTTACTCATAAAGTAACCCCACCACAAAGTTGCATGCTTATCTTACTTTTTATCACCACTATCTAACGTATATTCTAACAGAACCCCGGCCACGAAGATATAAATGTGGACTTTCAGCCCCTTGTCCCCCAAAGCATCTGGCTTTCCGTCTGGTGTCGGGTGCTGCTAACGTCATTGGTCCCAAAATCTGCTTGGAGGACAAGATGTGAGATTCAGTGTTTATTGTTTCTCTCTCTTCCACTATGTCTTTGTCTCTCCTGCTGTTGCTGTCTCCTTCCCTTTTTCCCCTTTTTTCCTTTGTTTTTTTTTTTTACACTGTTCTGTTCTTTTCCTCTGTGCTGTCATAGCTAGGCCTTCAAGCATATCTGGGGAGTTGAATTTCAAGTATTGTTACTTTCTGTTGATCCTTCTTCTCATTTTGCCTGTAGTCCTGGCCCATATAAGTGTTACGTAGTGTGAATAAGAGTGTAAATGGCTATGTATGAGACTTGTGGTTGTGTCTCACAGGTTAGTGAGCAGTGTGAAGAACAATGTTGGCAGGGGACTAAACATAGCCTTGGTGAATGGTGAGACACTCGTCCTTGAAGTTCTAATAGACTATGTTGTTTTTATTTTATTATTTTTTTAAAATCTCCTTTTCCTGATTGTATTTTAACATTTTACTGATGTATCTTTGCTCCAGGGGTGACTGGCGAGCTTTTGAAGACAAAAACCTTTGATATGTGGGCAGGAGGTAATAAAAACCAGACATTAATGTTTAATATGGTTCTCATATCCTGTAGTCCATACAGTTTGGCAATAACAACCCATAAACTGCAGTTCAAATCTCATTTGATGTTCATTTTCAGATGTTTCTGACTTGTTGAAATTTCTCCGGCCGCTCCATGAGGGAACACTCGTTTTTGTGGCCTCCTTTGATGATGCAGCTACAAAGTAAGAATTTGTGATGTGTGCACCCAGTTCCAGTTCAGCATTCCTCCCCTTTCACCTTAGGCAATTTTAACAGACACCTGAGGATATTTTATATTATAAACAAGAAGCCAAAGATGTAACCCCTTTGGGGGTCAACTTGAAAGAAAGGCAAATGAGAAATGTGAGATC
This sequence comes from Pterophyllum scalare, assembly GCA_024447675.2. NCBI lineage: Eukaryota > Metazoa > Chordata > Actinopteri > Cichliformes > Cichlidae > Pterophyllum > Pterophyllum scalare. Next base: position 77,621 of record JAMQGT020003178.1, on the reverse strand, counting down.
AGAGGTCATATGTGGCATGATATTGGGATGCAAACTATAATGTGATATTAGGAATCCCCACATATCAGTATCATTTCCTAAATGTTGCCAGTATTAACAAAGGCAGTAGAAGCAAAGTTTTAAAGAGAAGACATTTAATGAACATTTGACCTTATTTGATCTTGAAGAAGGGGTCAGAGGTCCAAAGTAATGTGATATTTAGAATCCCCATGTATCCTTCCCCATATGCCTATATGTTGTCAATACAAACAATGGTAGTAAGAAGTATCATTTTAATAGCTCTCATCCCTTTGACCTTTAGATCAATGTGTTGACCTAGAATGAGAGGTTAGAGGTGATATTTTAAATCTTTAGGTGGTACTTTCTATATGTTGCCAATACACACCACACATGTATAAAACAGTTTGTAATCTATAAGACTTTTTGTCAATTTTTGACCAATAAATCATGAAGTTTACCTTGAAGACTTTGGTGGATGTAAGGCAAATTTTAATGGATTGTTAACATGACCCCCACTGTACACCACTACAGAGTTTTATCAGAATTCATTCACAATAAATTCTGATAAAACCATATGACACGCATGCAAATGCTACTAAAAAACAAACATTCTTGGTGGAGGTAATGATAATGTTATATTTAAGTGAATGAAACCAAGAGACTTGTGCTCATTGATTCAACTGCTGTCATCTTTACAGCCACATTCTACAAGAGTGAATAACTTGTATAAGAATCAGGAAATTAAAAAATGTATTCAAACTTTTTTAACTCTTTGTTTCTGCAAAAATCAGAAGCAGATTTATTAAAATAAATGTGCATAAATTTGTCATGGAACGCTAACAAGTTAAACTGTCACAGAAGGAATTTAGCAGTGCATGTGACAGTGTATGGCTGGCTTGGTAGGTACTGAACAGTGACACAAATAAGCCAGGCCCTCCAAAACCATTTACCTTTAAGATTTATCAGTGTTGCAAAAAAAAATAGCTGCATATGAACATCAACTTTATGATTTGATTTACAAAGTCTAGAATTTAATCAAATTAGACTGATTCAATTAATTCTTGATGCTTTGGATGCTTCCTATTAAAGTGTTTATGATGAGAATTTATATCAGAGATTACATTGTCTTTATTAAGCAGGTGGTGTTTGCAACGTTGTGGTTTCCTGGAATATATGTTGTGCAAAGTACATGCTTAAAAAAATTCTAAACAGGTTTGATTTTTTTTTTCTTTCATGGTGTCAGGCTGAATGACGAGTCTCGACGACTGTTTGAGGAGCTTGGCAGCACAGCGGTAAAGGATTTGGCCTTTAGAGACAGCTGGGTGTTTGTTGGAGCCAAGGGCATTGAGAATAAGAGTCCCTTTGAGCAGGTTTGTTCCTTTTATCATCAATGCTAAACAAAGGCTGAGGCTGGAGTTGTTTCGTGTGATGCTGATGTTCAGTAGAAAATGTTCTCCCTGTGTTATGTATAAAGCACAATGTAAAAGGATGCCAACTGACAGTGCAGTCAAGATGTTTTGGTTGCAGTCACAGCGGTATTATGAAACAGCATTAAGTACACTCACCAGGCACTTTATTAGGTACACCTTTTTAGTACTGGGTTGGGCCCATTTTGCCTTCAGAACTGCATTAATTCTCCGTGGCACAGATTCAACAAGGTGCTGGAGACATTCCTCAGAGATTTTGGTCCATGTTGACGTGATAGCATCACATAGTTGCTGCAGATTTATCAGCTGCACCGCCGTAATATGAATCCCCCATTCTACTGCATCCCAAAGGTGCTCTACAGGATTGAGATCTGGTGACAGTACTGTGAACTCACTGTCAAATTCAAGAAACCAGTTTCAGATGATTTGAGTTTGGTGACATAGTGCTGGAAGCAGCCATCGGAAGATGGGTACACTGTGGCCATAAAGGGAAGGGCATGGACAGCAACCATACATAGGCAGGCTGTAGCATTTAAATGATGCTCTCTTGGTACTAAGGGGCTCAAAGTCTCCCACACCATTACACCACCACCAGTCTGAAACATTGATACAAGGCAGGATGGATCCATAGTTGCATGCTGTTTACACTGAATTCTGACCATACCGTCCAGATGTCACAGGAGAAATTGAGACTCGTCAGACCAGGCAACGTTTTTCCAATCTTCCGTTGTCCAATTTTGGTGAGCTCGTGTGAACTATAGCCTCAGTTTCCTGTTCTTAGCTGACAGGAGTGGCACCTGGTGTGATCTTCTGCTTTTGTAGCCCATCTGGTTCAACATGGTGTGCATTCAGAGATGCTAATCTGCATGCTTTGATTGTAACAAGTCATTATTTAAGTCATTATTTAAGTAACTGTTGTTACCAAATCTTACCAAAACTCGTAGCAGCCTAACCATTCTCCTCTACTCAGAACAGGTTGTCTGGCATCAACAACCAGGGCACATTCAAAGTCAATTAAATCACCTTTTTTCTGCATTCTGATACTCAGTTTAAAACTTCAGCAGGTTGTCTTTACCGTGGCAGCAACTCCGTGCCTAAACGCATGGTGTTGCTGCCATGTAATTGGATCATTGGGTATTTGCATTTTTGTTCTTTGTTTTGTTTTGTTTTTTGCATTTGGACCATTTCATGATAATGCAGATTTTAAAAAGGCTGTTTTGAAATCTTCTGGGTGTCGATATAATGTGAAAGTGAGAAGTTGTGAATGAAAAAACCCCAAGTATACTTTTCCACAGTGACTATTATCCGCTTTGCTGCTAAATCAACTTTGACTTTAAAAACACTGTCATGTTCAGCATATTAGAGAGGCATCCAGCTTTAGTCAGCACTCTGTGTGCAGTTATACAGCAATTACTGTTCTAGGAGAACCTGATCCCAGTCTGTTGTGCTGACTCTGTTTGACCTGTTCCCCTTAGCGTATGAAAAACAGTAAGAGCAGCAACAAATATGAAGGCTGGCCTGAGTCTCTGGAGATGGATGGCTGTATTCCCCTACGGCCACCGCTGGAAGGTTAACTTTGCCCGGTACTCACTCACATTGATGGCAACAAAACCTGGAGTATCAGCAGCAAAACAGAGTAACTATCAGAAGGTCCAGGAGCTGCTAAATGACTGACACCGTTCAAGATCTGAACCACAAATAACTTTTTATTTTCCTTCTTATAGCAGGGGCATGAGCTCAGTGCAAAGATTGTCTTGACATGATGGGTTTAAAGTTGCTAGAACCTGCTGAAGGGGTTTCTGATTTAAGCTTTCGTGAAACACTTTTGAACTGAAGTGATGTTTTGGAAAAAAGGAAGATTCCTTTAGGTTGAATGGAAATTTCTAAGTCCAAGTCACTGTTTCCGTTATGAAAATCATTTCACCTGAGAAGAGAAAAATAAAAAAAATTTTTTAAAAAAAGTTAGCAAATTCAGGCAGCCCTATACTCTCACTGTGCAAATGTATAGCGCTTTGGGAATTATGCAATTTCTCTGCCTCCCTTCTCATGTGAAACAATCTGTCAGTGCATACAGCTTTGATGAGAGGATAAAGCCTAATTAAAACCTAATTATGCTTTTGGTTACAAATAATGATTCCAAATCCAAATTTATTTATAAAGCACATTTAAACAAACAGAGTTAATGAAAGTGCTGTACATAGGGAGAATAAAATGAATACACCAAACATACACACACACACACATCTAAAGTATATTTAAGAAATCACAAGATTATAAAATGAGTGTGAATTATAGGAAGAGCTGTCATGTCAGCTCAGTTGTCCTTTTCCAAGTTTTATGTCAGCAAATAAGACTAAACCTGAGGTTAACTTGTTCTGTGACTTAGGATTTTGTCTTAGGTTTAGTCACCAAATGTATTTCTCTGTGTTTCAGTTATTTAAAAAGAAAATCATTTATAATGTTCTGCTGGAATTATTGGTGTGATGGCAGATGGGGGAAAGAGAGGAAAACAGTAGAGATAAAATGCACAAGCTATAAGGCTGGGTAAATACACACACACACAATGTGTATGATACTGATCAGGGAAAAGATAGTGCTGCTAGCTCGGCTGCAAACTTTGCCAATGTGTCAATTCACAGTGCCCTCTGTAAATACAGATCCAAAGAGGCAAAATGTAAGAACAACTAGATCTCAATACATATTTTCAGTACTTTTTTTTTTTGCAAACTTCACTACTTTCTCACATTTACAGTGTGACATATTCACTTCAGTCATCACCCAGGTACACCCAGCGTTAGATAACCAAAGTGTAACAATGGCGAGTGGATGAATACAGCTAGAGTAGCTCTTCCAATGCCATTGTTGGAAATAGGTACATTTTTTTCTGTCTCTAAGACTGGCTGTAGGTGTTTTTGTGCTTGAGCAACAGCACAGGGAAGTGCTTAACACTAAAGCAACCCCTGAGTGGTTTCACACTGGGAAACCTAATCCATGTCAGAGTAGGAAAAAAAAAAACTTTGAGCAACTCTAGAAGGTTAAAGTCCTCAGGACTGTGGACATATTTTATATTTAATATATTTTCATGATGTGTTATTTAGTAATGTTATGCATAGTGCTTAGATGCTATTGTTTTCATAGAACTTAATATACGGCAGTTGTTGCTCACATGTTTACAGCTTTTTTTTTCTAGCTATAATCAGCCTTTCTCATTATCCTTTTAATAAAGCTATTTAATTTTTAATGCTTAAACAGAAAGCAAATTATTTGTGTGGGCTAATCATAATGTCCCCTACTGGTTCTGATGTTTCATGCCTCCAGGTGTTTTTACACTTAACGCTTTGCTTAAAGATTCAGCCTACATGTGTGTTTTTTTATTTCTTTTATCTCTTTTAATTTGAATGTATTCATGTGGCTTTTTGAAAGTCTAATGTGATATAAAGAAATATTTCATATTTATCACTATATGATTAAAGGTCCATTTTATCTGCCTTTCTGAGTTAGGTTGTGTGACCAAAGGGTAATTTTTTTTCTACAAAAGATTACAGTCTGTGTTTTTATTGTGACAACAATGATGATGAATAAAATATGTTCCCAATATTGGTGTGTTTTTATTCCTATGGGCCTTAACGTTGAGTCATCTGGCACACTTGGAGAAATTCACCAGAGGGCGACAAAAGGCAACGTCTCACCGGGGTTACTCAGTTTATCCTGCTCAAGGCATTTGCTTCACTAAGCATTCGCTCTGCTGGGAATAATTGCTGCGGATTGAAAGCAGACTATTTGTGGTTTGACAGTGAATTCGGTGACAGTGGAGAATCCGCAGTGCTCGCTCAATCGGTATACTGCAAAATATTAATGTCAAACATGATCAATTTCATTGTTTTGTTGAAATGTATTATGAGGCCTTTAAGTCGTAGTAGGAAAATCGTCAATTCGGGTTACGGATTATTTGACGTTTACAGTCGTAAACGGGTAGAAGAACTGAGGTGGATCAGCAAATATGTGTTAAATTGACTATATATGTGTGTGTATGTATATATGTGTGTATATATATATGCATATATATATATATATATATATATACACACATACATACACACATAAATATATATATGTGTGTGTGTGTATGTATATATATATATATATATATGTGTGTGTGTGTGTGTGTGTGTGTATATGCATATATATATGTATATAAAGACAATTTAAAGACAGTTTTTCTGATCAGGGCAACCAAGTTGTCAGGGCTGGATACAGACAGGTGCTTTGAGAAAAGATTTTACTCTTGGGTGGATTTGTTGTCATTGTTATCATACACTAAATATGGGTGGACACACATACATGTCTCCACATCCAATTATACTAGCTCATTATTTATATTCAGGTAACTTTTGAGTATTTCTCTTAAATGCTGAGTATTTACTGCTGCTTTACACTTCTATTAAGGTGTGTGTGGTGGATGGGCAACATTTTACTTTTTATTTGATAATTACCAGATTTTTTTAAATTATAGTTTTGCATAATATGGATAATACAGTGCATTGCTGCAGAACAAAGAATGTAACCTAGAGTTGAAATCAGCTTCACCTTAACCTGCCATTATATAAAAATGCTAATTGCACACAAAACCATAAATAATGTACCATAACAAATGACAGTATAACATGTACAGGGTTCATTTTGAGCAGACTGCTTTTTACTTTTCATCCCTTTACCATTGTCCATGCTTAAGTTTTAAAATGGCACACTTTAATTGACTAATTTCTTGTACTCCTACTGAATACTTGATCTTCATTTAGGCTCACATTTGTATAAACTCAGTATTTTAATCAGCACACGAACAGCATCTAGATTTATACAACCATGTCTCTGTCAACCACACATCCTTTGCAGTATTTCTATTTTCAGAGATCTATAAACTGCTGAAAACCCTGCTGCTTTCTCCGAAATATCTTTTTACGACGAGCATTTGAACGCATCAGCAAAGCCACACAACGAACCGTGGACATAAACACGCGACGCACTGCCCTCTAGTGGCGGAGTAATTAACCATCGGTTCGTGCTCGTCCGGCTGATGATGAGCCCTGTGGCAAGTGAGAACGGGCAGGCGGCGCGCGATCAGTACACGCGAGAACCTGCTGAAGGCCGTTGGACTCGTGCGTTGTAAATTATGTACATAAGTTACTGATATTTCCCGGATACACATGAATGGTGTGTCGGCCAACTTTGAGCAGACAAACCGAGCGTCGAGTGGGAAAATCTGTAGACCAACGGAAAGCATCGTCTGAACTGGATACCCGTATACTAAGTGCTCTGTGCCCGTATCTCATACAGACCGTGGCTCGACGACTCCGGTGGGGGATTTTCAAGCGGACAACACCGCGGCAAGCCTATATAATATAAAGAGAGGGGAGGAAAGAACAACAGACGAACCCAGCGGATTTTTTTTTTTTTTTGCGAGGCTTTTTTTATTTTTATTTTTTCAGTGTGTGTAATTTTTTTTTTCATCACGAAGTCCAGTGTAAATCTCCTGTAAATAACCATAACCGTTTGTAAATAGATAGCCTACTATAAACAGCTTTTAGTGAGTTTGCTAGCTATTAAATCTAAATAACGCTGGACCGACGAGCTGCGATGCTGCATTTGGGTGAGTGATGTTTGTTGTAATTTTGAATTACAGTGCAAATAGTAATTTGCGTGATCACCGGACTGTGGTCCCCAGTGAGGTGTTGTTGTTATTTTTTTTTTTCCGTCTGTTTTGGGCATTAAGAGGTCGCATAGGATGTGTTTATCCTCTCCGGTGACACATTAATATCATATAAATGCCGTGTTAAAACACTTAAGTCAAGTGCAGACCTGCGGGCAAACCGGGCCCTCACACTGAGTTAGCGCATCTTTTGAGTGATTTCAATGTTGCTCAGGGGACTGAAGTCTGGGAGGTTTGGGTTTTTTCTTTCTTTTTTTCATGTGTGATGGTGTCAGCCGCCTCAGTCACTATGCTCTCTCTCTGTACCGTGATTGTACTCTATGTTATGCATGGCGTTTCAAAGTCAGCTGAGCTATCTGCTAGCCAATAGCTGCACATCATGGTGCATGCACATCCAGGCATCACTATGTTGGTACCATGTATTTATATACCTATAAATAACATACAGGAGCCAGTGAGTACTGCATGACCAACAACATCATGGGGGCATTAAGCAATTTGCCAATAATCAGTTAGAAAATTAAAAAATCACCACTAAAATGTCACATAGGCTGTTCTTCTGTCAGTCTGTCTCCTATCAGTAATAAATGATTGTCTAAAGTATATATTATTTACAAATCTATGCATCTCCTAACTTCTGTATTGATCTACATCCAAACAGTGGATTTTATTCAACTGAAAGCAGTAGTGGTTGATTCAAAACATTAGAAAAAAAAGTCTGACAGGTGTGCTAAACTACTGAAATCAACACTTTGCTCAGCTCCCAGTACTCCAGCATCCATGTAACTTCAGACACCGAGGGGGGTGGGGTAGGGGGGCTCCAGGAGTGGTAAACCAATTTAGTCACATGTAATCCTGTTTCAACTTTGGCTGATTAAGGAGCCTTTCCCCTCACCTGGACCATAGGAATCTCTTGGAACTTGATGGCTCTGCTTGCTGAGGGGAATGAAAGAGAACAAAAACGAGCGTTAGATAACATATTCCCTCTCTCAGGGAACAGTGCTCTGTGTGTGCTACCTACACTCTGCTCTCCCATGCTTGACCTGGATTGGACAAAAGTCCTTGTTGTGTTTTCAGCCTTGCCTTTCCCTAATGGGAAGAGAACAAATAATTGTGTGTTCGATCCTGGTGGCCAGCATTTGATATTTCTCATTGGACTTGAGAACGTCACGAAAGAAAGCAACATGTGCTGAAGAAGTCATGGGTTTAGTCTTAAGTTTAATATTTGATCTTGCATTTAAAATTCTTTTTTAACACAACAGCAGTCATACCTGTTAAATATAGCCTCATGGATAAAATAAAGACTGTTTTTATCTGCCGTTATCTTTTATCTGTGGTCAAGAGCTGTGGCCTGTGATGTTTTGAATAGCTGCCGCTTGACATCAGGCCCATTCAAATTTTGGCCAGCAGCTCTCAGACTTTGTGGCATTGCTAGCCTGTCTCCCCACATCACTCAGCCTCCATCTACTCTTTAATTCTCTTTGGAACTAATTTTCAATTGTGAGAATCCATAGATTAGTCATGTGTGGAAAAGTTGGTGTCGCAGACGGGAATTAGTTTTAGGCAGTTAGTTTGTGATCTGTACACAAGACTCAGGAGTATTCAGTTAATCAGTAAATTAATTTCAACATTTCCGCTGATCCCTGACTCCCTGCTGCACTGTAACTGAGCTTATTCAGTCTAGAAATCAACAAAGGGATAACAGCTGACTGGATTAGACTGCAACACATGCACATTACCTGGTAATACAGTTTGCTATAGTAACTTTATGCCTACATTACACCTGAATACTATGTGAAACAACCCGTTTAGGCTTCAAAGTTTTATTACCAGGCATTCATTTTGTGATTTTTAATGAAGAAAGTGTTGATTTTTCTCAGACGTAATGATAAACGTTTCGCACCATACTAATTGTGTGTCTGTAGTAATAACATTCTTATCTTTCCATTACAGAGCAACAAGTACAATCTCCCATTTATTTTCTTAATTAAATTTTTTGATCTAAAGTATGCAAATGTCAAAAAATAGTGGAAAAATTAAAGAACTATTTAAATGCAGTGGTAATATTTTCATATTGCTTCTTCTGTCTTATGCGCACATGCTGTTCAAGAGTTCACATAAGACCAAATTGTAATGGTGGAGAAGTTATTTAGTGTTTATTGCTTTAAAAAAGATTGATTTAATCATGACTGGCTATCTGATTAATCATTTGAACTCTGCTTATTTTTAAAAATAATTTATTGCTATTTTTTTGGCTTATACTTAAAGCATATTAATAGGTTTATAGTCCTTTAACCTGCTCTCCCTCAGCCTTCTGTGCCCAGTCTGGCTGTGACACTGAACATGCCAATGGAAACTATCCCTGTGCTAATACAATCACCTCATGTTTTCAGCCTTTTCTAAACACTAACAGCATTTCTCCTCTCCTCTCTGTGCACAACTGTAGCTGCTTTTGTTGGGGCAGAAATTTAGCTATAGTCACTGCTTTCATTCACACAAACATTGGCACATATTTTATCAGGCAAAATCCCCCCAGCCCCCCTTTTGTCTGTGCCACCCCTCACCCTCCCTTTTCGGTCTCTTGTTCTCTTTCACACACACACACATTTTTCCCACCCCTTCTGCTAGCTGGACCCCAACCCCCCACCCCACCCCCACCCCAACTCGCTCAATAACTCCTTCCCTCTGCCTATGCTGTCCACCCCCTCCCACCATCTACAATCCCTTCCTGTACCCCTCACCACTTTTTATTCACTCTCTCTCTCTTTTTTTTATCTGTATGTCCCCCTCAATTGCAAAAACATAGCTGTCTGCACACACACACACAAACACACACACACGCACATGGAGTCCCCTGGCTCTTCCTTTGTACGCCTGCTTAATTTTTCAGCGGCTTTTTGTTTTGAGGGATTATTCTGCTTCCCCACGAAGTGATTTATATAAGTTGCGCAACCAGATTGCAACATATTTGTTGTGTTTAAAATTACATTTTGTGTGGGACACGTGTGTGCACTTTTGTTTGTTTTGTTTTTTTAACAAGGGTAAACATAAATTACGTAGAGCATCTTTTTCCCGTGCCCCATACTTTTAAGCACAGACATAAAAGTTCTGTGGAAAACAAACAGGATTTTCAGCGGGTATTGGAAATAGAACAGAAATCACATCACTGAAGCGAAGATGTCACATTGATTTTTGCTGCACATTTCAAAAACGATTAGGCAGCTGCAGGTGTTCTCCTATGTCGGAGCCTCACAGTAGCCTGGAGGGCAGGAGGATTGCTGTACGTCATTTGTTTGGTTCTCATGTAGTTCAGCGCTGATTGAAAAATGAACAGACAATGACTCTGACATGGGAACTTGATGTACGCTACGCACCAGAGTCATTCTGCTGCCAAAGCAAGATGTCACAGTTTTAGCTGCAGCATTGGTTTTGTTATCTTCAACTTTAGTTTACCACGCTTGCCCACATGGGCAGTTGCTTGGTCATTTGGCTGGTGTCAGGAAATTCCTTTCAGCATTCTTTCATTGAAAGGGGACATGCGGTTTGGGTGCTAGTGACAGTTTGCTTTTGATGCGCGTCTGTGTGTGTGTTTTTGTCTGTGTATAAAAGATACAAAGAGTGCTGAAGGGACAGAGGGATAAAGTTTGTTCTAAGCTGCCGTCTGATATCTGTATCTGTGAGTCTATGTGGGTGTGTTTGGAAGGGAGACTGAACGGGTGTGAGAGACAGTGATGGGGTTGAACGTGTTTGATGTGCTGTGATAACTCTGTCCGGTATGTGGCTTTCATGGGAACTCCTTGCCCTGGGGATATGAGCGAATAAGCTCCTGCTTAAAGGGCAACTTCCCTCTCTTTATTGCCTGTTGTTTTTTCCCCCTTTATGCTTCCTACATCCTGTTAGCCTTTACCTTTTTAGACTCACAGAGCACTACAATATGTCCTCTGTGAGTTACCCAAACCCAGCCAGTTTCCTTTAGTTTTTATTACTGAACATTAAGTATTAGATTAGATGCATGTTTTTTAAATATTCTTGTGATAGTCCAGTACAGTGCTTCAATGAGTAGCTGACTGAAAATAAAAAAGGGTTTTGATAATTTAATGATTTCCTAAGTATTCAACAGAAGGTGATATGCACTTACTGCTTTCAGCTTCACTAAGTTTGAGGATTTTCTGCTTTTTTTCTTAATTGTGTATCATTTTAAATTGTGATGCAAAATAACAGTGCCCTCAGCTCGGAATCTTAAATACATACTGTTGGGTCCATAAGTTTTTTAAATTATGACACTTTTTTTTTTGCAATTGTCCCTTGGTACACCAACTCAGACAGTCAATATGTGATTGAAGTGCAGACTTTCAACTTTATTTCAAGAGATTTAACAAAAGTATTGCATTAACTGTTTTGTATTTACAGGCTAAAAAACTAACTAAAATCATTTTATATATAAGAATTGTTACTTGGATGAAAGTCCTTTGTTCTCAAAGACTGCCTGAAGTCAAGAACCCATGGACATCATCAGATGCTGTGTTTCCTCCTTTGCGATGTTCTGCAATGGTTCGTTTGTGTGTGGGTCTGCATGTTTCATCTTCAGTAACTGAACAGCATGCTCTACTAGGTTGGGATCAGGTGACTAACTTCCCCATTAAATTATATCCCATTTCTTCACCTTGAGAAACTCTTGGGTTGCTTTTGTAGTATGCTTTGGGTCATTATCCATTTGCACTGTGAAGTGCTGTCTGATTAGTTTTGCAGACTTTGGCCGAATCCGAGAAGAGAGTATAACCCTGTACACTTTGGAATTCATCCTGCTACTTCTCTCAGCAATCACTTCATCAATAAACACTAGTGACCCATTTCCACTTGCAACTATACATGCCCGTGCCAATACATTACCTCCACCATGTTTGAGAGATGATATGGTGTGCTTCGGATCATGAGCCGTTTCACTCCTTCTCCATACTTCACACATGGCTGTGGCACAGGAGGTAGAGCATGTCATCTACTAATCGTAAGGTTGGTGGTTCCATCCCTGGGTGCTCCAGGGATCCCAAAGTATCCTTGGGCAAGATACTGAACCCCAGTGTAATTGTGTGAATGTTAGATAGAAAGCCCTGACATAAACACTATACACAGCATACCAACTTTTTTGGAAATTGGTTTGTAGAATAATATTATATTTATTACCCACACCTGGCTAGTAGCTACATCTGGACTTTGGAAAGATGAAGGAACCCCCACCCCTTGAATGGTGCAGCCATGAAACTCTGAATTGAACTGTATCAATAATGTACATACAATATGTAGTACAAGTCATTGATTGCCACAGATCTATCCATTTTCTTCCATTTAATCTAATTAATTGGATAATTGGAAGGAAATGGATGGATAGATTTAATCTCACTCAGGGTACTGAGGTAATCTGTTTACCCCAAGCTGTGCTGACTTTGATATTTGGATATTTTATTCATCAATCAAATTTCTAGAAAAAGAACAGCCTAAATAACAATATCATATGCCACCTTTAAAAATGACATACTGTACAGCATGACAAATGCCCTTTTCCATTTGATGATTTTATAGGTTTTGTTTCCTTGCATTATGGCATTATTCGGGTGTGGGGTGTGCTGTGTCTAACTTATAGAGATAGTTTTATCTCTTAGCTTTCGTGTCTATGTCTTGGGAATGTTGCTAAACAGGAATTGCTTGTTCTTCAGGAACCTCTTAACAGTTAGTCTGTCAATATTAGTTTGATTGACAGCTGTTGGCATTGCACTTGAGACTCATTGCCTTTGAGCTGGGAGACACAATAGGCTTGATGTGAGTGTTAATGACATTGTAATAAAGCAGATAATGGCTGTTACCCACTGTGGTAACAGTGGGCTTTGTTCAAGCTTAAAGACAAGTTCAGATTTGCATTTCAGGGTCTGAAGCCATGATGTGTGTGATCTTTGCCTTCATAGCTGTAACCCTAGACAATTTGGGTGCCTGATGGCAGTAGATCTTGAAAATTTCACATGCTCACTTGCAAATTAATATGTGTTGACTTGTAAACTAATATGCAAAGCAAGTTAATACCCTGAATTGGATTGCGCTTCCCATTCACTACTTTCCCAGAAAAGCTATAATCCTTGAGTACGATTTTTGTTTTTGGTATCCATTAGTAAGTGCTTTTCCTGTTACTTTAAATGCTTAATCATAAGGTGACTTTGGACATCATTGCAACGTTTATTTGTAGTTGAACCCTGTCTCCAAGATACTCTCTCCAGAGTAAATTCAGGCTATGAGCCACTTAACGGTCATTTGCTGTAAGAAGGCAAAGGAGATACAATATCATGGGATAGTTGTGGCGAGAAAGAGAAGTGAAGATAAAGATGTCACTGGAAAGATGCCTACTTCTGTTCACACAGTGACACAAAAATAGCCAAAAACCTAAACAGTAATCAGGTACTTTTTTACAGGAAGACTGCCTTTCCTGAAGAATTTTACTGTGTTCACTCTTACTTTCTGCTGACAGTGATATACTGAGGGCCAGTTTGGGTTTTTCAAAAACTTACCCTGCTTTAAGTGGTTGACAGGATATGGGTAGTACTGTTAAGTGACACATGCAGTGATGTTAGTCATAATCACACTTGATTATACTTATGAGGCCTTTGTTGCATATGTGTGGTAGTATCTTTCATACAGTTCAACAATCCCTCTGAGTATGAATTATTCACACTCAACCGAACTGGCCCATAGTTCATCATCCATTTTTAATGGTTGGGATTGTATACTCCTAACTGCAGCTTTCTGTTCACTAATGGAGCTGTTGAGCACAACTGAGGACACTAGACACTGATAAACATGTGATTGATGAAACCATGTGTGATCACTCAACAGGCTTGTTGGATATTCTTCAAAGACTCTTTTGGTTTAAATGTACAAAGCTGAGACTTTTGTTTTGCTGTGCTTGTATTACACTTATGCAGCTATTTACCTCAGGTCTCTTTGGATAAAAGCTGTGGCAAAAGTTACTTCTTTCGATAGGTTTATATACTCTGTGATTATGATGAGATCTTGAAATCCTTCTTTCCATCCATTTAAACTGGGCTGTCTCATTAAATAAAAATAATGTACCTCTTGCATTTTTCTTAACAGATTTAAATATGTCAGTTGACTGTGTTTTGTTTTTGTCTTGCAGGTTTACTTGAAGATATTCGCATGACAGTTTGAAATAATAACAGTGCTGCTTACTCCGACTGGCTTGAAAAAAACCTCCCGGTTTAGTGTGTTTGTTTGAGCCAAGAGATGTCTGGTTTTCTTTGATTAGCACTGCACGAGTCACTTCTGAAGAAAATGTAGGCAATGTTGACAAGAAAGTGAAGATAGAAACTACTTTCCAACAGTTGTGATCTCATCCTGTAAAGTGAGAATTAAAGGAAGAGGACAGAAGAAAAGTGTGACAGTCCCCAGTTTGATCAAGGACAGCCTTCATCTGTAGCAGTAGAAGAACAGCTTTGCAGATTACTAGAGGTGACTGAGTGGCTACAGAAAAAGAGAGAGACGGGGACTGACGGAGGAGCAAAGGTTTGGAGGAGGAGGAGGTCTAGCAGGGGTGGGAAAGCCCATTCCCCATGGCTACTGACCCAGGAGAGCCCACAGGCACCGAGGACTCCTCGGAGAAACCTGATGGGCAGAAGGAGGAGGACCCGGAGTGGGAGGGCAAGGTTGACCAACAGAGGGAGAGGAAAGACAGCACCCCTTTGGACTCATCCTCCTCCCAGACTGAGAAAGGGAGAGCAGCAACAGAAGAGGATGGAGGAATCAGAGGAGGTGGTGGAGGAGAAGCCTCCCAGGAGGATACCATACTCAGACCTGTTTTATTCTCCACACCCTCCTTACCCATCGATACAGGTCAGAAACGACTAAGAAGGGAGAAACGCTTCTTCAGGAAGAGTGTGGAGATTTGTGAAGAAGATGATGAGGTGGACTTGCCCACCATGGCATCACATAGTGCCCCCCACCTGGAGCTGCGTTCCTCAGACTCAGTTTTCAGTAACAGTGCCCAGCAGCATGGGGCTCCTTCATCCTGTGCAGCCTTGGGGCATGAACCATCTTGCACCGGCTCAGTCCATGAGCCTGGCAAAGATGCTTCTTCATCTGCACCTGTACAGAGAGGGAAGGAGAGGGACCGGGAACAGGAGGAGGAGGCAGAGATGAAAGCTGTCGCTACCTCCCCTGGAGGAAGGTTCCTCAAGTTTGACATTGAGCTGGGCAGAGGAGCCTTCAAGACTGTATATAAAGGCCTGGACACTGAGACTTGGGTGGAGGTGGCTTGGTGTGAACTTCAGGTAAGACAGTGTTTTCTGTTAATGACAGCTACTCAACCATAATTATACATTTTGTTTTGCTGATACAATTATTTAAAAAAAAAATAACAATCATGGCACTTAAAGAGCACAACACTGCAAGTTTATTGGAATTACTTATACATAATTTTTTCATAATTGATGTGCTTAGGAGAATTTTAAACATAATGTTGCTCTTGTGAGCTGAACAGAAATCTGGAAATCTCAGCACGTTGTCTGCTTCCTATTCAGACTGTGACTGCAGTTCAGTGGAGACTGAAGTGAAAAGGAGGAGCACCACTTGTAGTTGAGTGACAGCACAAAGTGAAAGTGGAGGCACTGCCTTTTCTAGGGCTGTATGAATAATAGAATAATAGACTGTCAGCATATCTTCTTGTTGTGATAGGTGTCCTATCAGAAAGAGTATGCCATGCAATTGCCTGAATTGTATGAAGGGAATTATTATTTTTAAGGTTTATGTCAATGGTACTGTGTGTTGTAGACGTTTGAAATCAAGTAAAAAACAAACACATCATAAACTTACTATGGAAATAATTATAAAATATTTGGTCATCATTATGCTGCTAGGTAAGCTAACTGGTTTTATCATTCCTTTGGGTATAACCGAGGCTACTATACACGGCCTCTCTATTGTTTATAAAATGGAATTACATTTGTGATTGTGAAGCTCTGAATGTGATGCATTTTGTGAGCTCAGTAAATAGGAAGACTGCATCATATGTAGGGGCTAACAACAACAAGCGTCATTGTAAGAAAGTCTTTTTCGTGCATCGACATTAAAGTGGGAAGAAAATGACGAAATGTGATAAATGTTTGATATGTGCCCACTGTTAAAGCCTTTGCACACCATAGCCCTCCAGACTTAATTATGCTCAGATGTAATGGGAAACATTGTTATATGGTGTGAATTTTAAATGTGATGGGAGGCAGACTTGTGGAGGAGCAAAGAAATGCATCCCTCTGACTCTTAGCCTCACAATAGATAGCAGTGTTATAGTTAGCCATCTGATCTGACTGCTGGCTTTGTGTGAGGAAAGTCAGTCATGTGTTTGGTTTGGAGCTAATTCCAAAACAAGAGCCTTGGCTAATCCTTGAGATCAGACTCTTTCTGTTGGACTAACAAGCAGCAGGCATGCCCTCATCACCTTTTCTGGTATTACTACAACACTTACTCAGTTTCACATCAGCAGTTATGCTCTGCTACTTGATATGTCATACTGACACAGCTACTTAAGTACTCAACCTGCCCTTTTTTTCCTCCTAGAAATCTACTCAGTTTGCAAATTAGCATGTTTCACCTTCAATATCAATGTTAAAATTGAGTTTTGTCATGGGAAAACTTTCTGTTATGACATCAACAACAGCATTTTGTTTTGGCTTGTTTTGTTTTTTTGCCTTAGCTCATGAGTTTGAACTAATTTTTTGAAAATAAAAAGCATTAGGCATAAGCTGAACCCATCCAATCCTACAGAGAAAAGCTAGTTTTACTCATTATTTGTTACTAAACAGACTACATCAATCAGAAATTACTAAGTCAATTAAGAAGACTCTATGGAATTTACTCTTTATTAGATTTTGTATTACAAACAGATAGCGAATTGAGAAAAACAAACAGACTGTGATTCTGACACACAGAGCAACAGCTAGAAGGGAAAAGGCAGAGTGTGCGAAAGAAAAGTGACAGTCACAGGAGGTGATCATGAGGGGGAAGAGAAGGAAAGGCAGAGGGGAAGACGATGAAACAAACAGAAGATTACCATGGCATCCATCCCAGAGAGCAGTTGTGTAGCTAATGCTAAGCTACCATATGCAGGGAGACACATGAACACACACACAAACATGCACATACACACAGGCAGTACACAGAGGCCTAGTCACACGCCTATAGATGGATCCAGTTCCACATTCATTGTAACATTCTAGTTACTCAGTGCACATGATCTGTCCCATTTATTCTACCAAAGCGTACACGCAGTTTCAGTGTTTCCACATTGCCATAGATTGGACAAAAGTGGTCATAATAAGCCATGATGGTAACAAGATAAGATAGCCTTTTTTTAGTCCCACAGTTGGGAAATTTACATGATAGACTTGACTAGATAGAGTTGATGTGGGGCAGTAATTTGGTCCTATTAATGGGTGCACAGTACAATGCTGATGAATTTCAGTTAAATCAACAGCAGCATTTTTTGTCCAAAAGTTCAATAAAGGTTCAAGTTCAAGATGAGTTCATTAACTGTCTTATAATTTAAAAATTCAAACAGTGGTCATTTCCTACTTTTGAAAGCACAAGGACTCAGTAACTACATACCATACTGTATTCACTACTGATATAATAATGCAGTAACACACTGGGTACCTTCTGTGTGTGAAGGTATCAGGTTGAACAGTCTGAGAGCACCAGACTACTCTCCTCCTGTGTCCATAAAGAAAGGGAAGCTGGGGGATTAGCTGTCCAAATGCAGCTTGGATCAGTGGGTAATTAAAGTTCATAGTGTGGACACCATCGTTCTTCTTTCCTCTCCCGTTTCCAGGGAATTCCACACCTAACAGGGCAGAGCTATACATCTATCTTGCTATTGCTTCAGTTGTATAGTACTGTACTACCCACACAAGTGAATGTGTTTGTTTGAATCCCATAACTGGGAGCTGTTGCTCCCTTGTCGGTCTGTGTCAACATATCACTGTATATGTCTGCCTATCACCCTCCCTCTCTCTTTTTCTCTCACCCCACTTTTCCCCTGCACCCATACTCTCCCCCATCACTTTTTGTCTGTTTGAGTGAGCATGCAGAGTGATCCAGGGAGTTAATTACAGTGGGTGCCTGTCAGGCTGGAACAAAAACCCTGCACAGACAGCATAACTCGGGAGGCAGAAACCAGACTGGTTCAACCCAGTCATCCCAGACTGGCCCACCTCAGGCCAGCTCGGCTAGAAGCATTTAGGACCAAGTCTAGCAATAATGACCACTTTGGATTTGGTGATTTAGCTTGTTTTATTACAGATAATTTTGGCTTTCTGTCAAACACTTTGTCACGTGTGCTCACCTGATGAAGCATAGTCAAGATCCTTTGTTCCCTTCTATACAGTCAAGTCCTGCAGCTTGGCAGAGACCTAGTGTACAAGGCTAATTGAGCAAGTTTGGATTTTTGCCAATTGTCTCATGTTCTTCTGTGTTCTGGTAAAAAGTGTCAAAGTATCCTAGCGAACTTTGTTATGCTCATCAACTTCACAATATTCACAAAAGATGTTTGCTCTGGACATACTTCTTTGGTTTGGTCTGACATAATAAGAATTAAAACAATAAAGGGAGGAATTGGGGATTGTGTTGGTTGTTTCTCATCATGAAAGACCAGTTGGGTTAGACCTAAAAAAGCAGACATACTAATGATGGGTGACTAAAAATAGTTCAGGCTAAATCAGACAGACTACAGCTGAACTGACCAGACCTGATTGGAAATCAGACTGGCTAGATACATATTTGCCCGGGCTTACAGTTGACAAGCATTCCTTGGGCTTTATCCTCCCACTACAATCTATATTGCCTAACCGGCAACCAGAGATTCAGTTGCTATTGATTGCTGGAAACATTAACCACATAACACTACCATTAACTGTATAGCCTGATTAGAAATCAATAAAATGTAAGTGCTGTTTATCCATTTTTATGACATGTTAATTATCCAAGGCAGTCCACTGAAAAAAGCTGTTTGAGTCAGATAGCAGTGAGGTAGCACACAATTCTGTTTAGACATGTTTTGAACAGTTTGATTTATTGGCATCTACTGTGTGTTTTTTTTTTTTTAACCAAAAGTAGACATCTTAGCTGTGAAGTTATCTCTACCACTGCAAAACAGTATTACCATAGTACTACAACAAAGAATTAAACAGATGTCCTGCAAATAAGTGGAAAAGGCTAGTGTATTCGCTAAAGACTTCTATAGAGGTTAGTGAACTCGGCCCACTGGCCTGGAGTCTTAATCTGGCATGCAGCAATCTGTCTTGTTAGTGCGAGCTGTTGTAGCTTACAGTAATCTAATCTTAGCCATCCGCCACCTTGAATTTTCAAATGCTAACTGCAGGGTAACATACGCTGCATGCACCTTCATAAATGTACAAATATACACCTACAGTATGTAAAATTTCTGATAGCCCTGTAAAATTATCCCCCTTTATTCTGCTGTAGCCTTCTCAGACAATAATATAATCCCAGTGTAGTCTGTGTATGTGATACCTAGACATTGCTTGCCAAAATAGATGGTTTAAAGCTCACATGATGTATTCATGATGCCAGCCTCCTTCCATCTACTTATGTACTTTGTAAACTATAGCCTGCCCATTTACCCTGGTGTTTTATGAGGTTACTTAATAACCTGCAGCTTGACCTTCTGCTCTACCAGATGTCTGACCCAAAAAAATCTCACAGTGCACATGGTGCTTAGATCTTACTCTGTTTACTGATTTATAGTACTCAGGCTCCTGCCACAGAGGTACGTAACAACATTTGAAAGTTTTTTGACATAATAACAGGAGTATCACAAAATATTACATAATTAAATATTTGTGCAATAACAATGGCCAAAATCAGTCAGTGTAATGCAGTGTGAAATAATGATTTCCCATGTAAGAGAAAAGCTAAATTACCATTGTAGGTCTATTACACACTTTCAATAAAAACTGAATATCAAAATCTTTCTGAAAGGGAAATATGACTTTGACTGCTCCCTTTAGGCATCGCCACAGCAGATCATCTGCATCCTTCTCTGTCACACCAACCCTCTGCATGTCCTCCTTCACTAAATCTATGAACCTTATCTGTAGTCTTTCTCTTTTCCTCCTACCTGTCAACTCCATAGTCAGCATCCTTTGTCCAATTTATCTACCATCCCTCCTCTGTACATGTCTAAACCATCTCAGCTTTGCCTCTCTAACTGCTCAAACTGAGCTGTCCCTCTGAAATACTTATTTCTAATCTTGTCTCTTCTGGTCACTCCTGTCTTTTTGTTAGTGCTACCATCTCCAAACTATACATTATGCTAGGTCTCACTACCATCTTGTAAACCTTCCCTTTCACTCTTGCTGCTCTCCTTCTGTCAAAAATCACCCCTGACACTTGTGTCTATCCTCTCCATCTTTCCTGCACTCTCTTCTTCACCTCTCTTGTGCACTGTCCATTGCTTTGATTGGTTGACTCCAGGTATTCAAACTCACCTACCCTCACTATCTCTACTCTTTGTAACTTTAATGTTACATTTGTCTCCCTCTAATTCACACACATGTATTCTGTCTTGCTTCTACTAACTTTCATTCGTCTTCTCTCCAGAGCATACCTCCACCTCTCCAGACTCTCTTCCACCTGCTCCCTACTCTCACTACAGATCACAGTGTCATCCGCAGACATCATAGTCCACAGAGACTCCTGTCTGATCTCATCTGTCAACCTGTCCATCACCACTGCAAACCCGAAGGGGCTCAGAGCGATTCCTGATGTAATCCTACCCCCACCTTGAACCCAAATGTCACTCCTACTGCACCCCTCGTCACTGTCTCACTGTCCTCATACATGTCCTGCACCACCCTCACATACTTCTCTGATGCTCACAACTTCCCCATGCAGTGCCACAGTTCCTCTCTTGGCACCCTATCATGTGCTTTCTCTAGATCTGCAAAGATACAGTTCAAAGTAAGTACGTAACATTTTTATTTATATAGCACTTTTCAAGATAAATAATCAAAAAGTGCTTAACAACAAAATACTAAAAGCATAAAGAGAGTTACCTAAAAGCAAAAGAGAGTCCACAGTTCATAGGCTCAATGGGAGTAATAATAATAATAATAATGCCTTAGACTTATGTAGCACTTTTCACTGTACTCAAAGCACTTTACAGTTCTGTGCACTACTCATTCACACTAATGTAGCCACAGCTGCCCCGGGGCAGTCTGACAGAAGTGTGGACCACCACCAACCACATTCATACTTAAGCAATGTAGGTTAAGTGTCTTGCCCAGGGACACAATGACAGCACACACTCAAATGGGACTCGAACCCGCGACCCTCTGGTTGTGAAGTGAGCACCTACCCACTGCGCCACTGCCAGAGTCTGACAGAAAAGGTTACAAAACCTCTGTCTCCTTTAGGTCTCAGCCTTGTATGCAGCACATCCTGCAGGCTTGATCACATGAACTCCTGCCATGGATGTATGGATGTAAAAGTACACTGATGTACACCGATGCTTGTTCATGCAGAGCTCTAAAAGTCAAAACCAGGATTTTAAAGTTGACTGTGGAATTAATGGGGAGCCAGTGCAACTGAATTAGCAACAATGTGGCATGTGAGTACTTAGAAGACTTACACACTAGAAGCGATTTGCATTGACGTGGCAACCAGAAACCATAAAAAGTGAAAGACATTCTGCGACATAATACAGGTGAACTAACCATGGGCAACAGGAAGTGGATGAGACCCAAGTAAACGTTTATCAACTTCCAGGCGAGCAACTGAAGCGACTACCGATGAGAGTTAACAATACCCTTGATTGATATATGACCTGGTAGTAAATACATTAGAGGATCACCTAGGCAAGTGGAGCCTGAAATGTCCGCAAGTGACCATCTGTCAGCCTCACATTGATGTGAGATCCAGTGTGTACACAGCTTTAGTTAGAAACCTCACAGCAGTGTTCTGAACAACCTCACGATGTTTCAAGGAAGCTTTGTTAACACAAGTGAACAGTGAATTACAATAATCCAGACATGGTTAAGTAAAGGCACAAATAACTAATTCCAATTCAGTGTGACACAGTGTAACTCAATTTGGCAATATTTCTCAGGCATCCTCTCAGTCTCCAGGATTGTGTTAAACAATCTGGTTAAAAAGTCCACTGCCCTCTTTCCTAGACATCTCCATACCTCCACAGGTATATTATCTTGGACAGCCACATTCCCAGTCTTCATCCTCTTCATAGCTGCCCTAACTTTCTACTCCTCTACACTTCCTGATTCACTAACTTTCTTCCATCTGTCCTCCTCTCTCTCTTGCTCTCTTTCATTTTCTTCATTCATCAGCTCCTAAAAGTACTCCTTAAATCTTCTCAACACACTCTCTTTACTTATTAGCACATTTCCATATCTATTGTTAATCAACCTAATAACCAGCTGCACATCCTTTACAGAGGCTACACCAGATATTTTCTTGGCTGTTTCCCTCCA
Source organism: Pterophyllum scalare (assembly GCA_024447675.2). Classification (NCBI taxonomy): domain Eukaryota; kingdom Metazoa; phylum Chordata; class Actinopteri; order Cichliformes; family Cichlidae; genus Pterophyllum; species Pterophyllum scalare. The sequence continues at coordinate 54,933 of JAMQGT020003178.1, read as the reverse complement.
CACTACAGCTGTACTTTCCCAGTCATCTGGTTAATCTTTCCTACCACCCAGAGCCTTTCTCAGTTCCTCCCTGAACTCTGTGCAACATTCTTCCCTCTTCAACTTCCAGCATTTAATCCTGTCTCTGCCTTCACTCCCTTCCTCTTCTTGATTTCCAAAGTCATCCTACAGGCTACCATCTGCTGCAGTCACCAGTCTCTCCTCTCTGGGGTCACTCTCTACCACCTCATCCAAATTACTCCGGAATTCTTCTTTCTCTTCTAACTGACATCTAACTTGTGGGGCATACACACAGAAAACATTAAACATCACCCCACAGATTTCCAGCTTCAAACTCATGATCCTGTCTGACACTCTCTTCACCTTCACAGTGCTATTCACATACTCTTCATTCATACTCTTCCTCACCATTGGCCAACAGGACTGGAGGCAGTTGTTAACCTGGGCCCTCATGTTTGATTTTGCAGTGATTTTACACCGGATAACCATCCTGACGCAACCCTTCCCATTTGTCCAGACTGGGACGGGCAATAGGAGTACAATGGCTTGTGGCCCCCCTGGCTCAGTTGCTCACATAGTAGACAAGCAAACACAATTTACACAGTATAAAGTAGTGTGGCAAACCGTTACGATCTTGATGACAGTTGTCCACCTTCTCTAGTATACACAGTGAAAACCAAGCACATATAATTTTGAGCTGTCTTTTTTCCAGTCTAAAGTATTCATTAAAATAATTGTGCTCTATGATACACACCTGGCTACACTCGTCATTTTTTTTTTCAGCATTTATTTACACAGTGCATGTTTAAATGTTGAATTGTTATGATGTTTTGATTTGACATCACTGTGTGCTAAGTGTGTATTTGATAAGCAGAAATACAGAACTATCTGTTTCAATGTTGCTTCCTCATTTAGCTGATGGTTAACAAATTGTTCTGCAACTGTTTTTTTCCCCCTATGATGTCTACTTGCCATTTTGTTTGAGAAATCTTTGTCTCTGAGTTGCGGTTTTACCAAAGTAGCACTTATGTACTGTCCAATCCATCCATCCGTTTTCTTAACGTCTTTTCAATTCAAGATCTCAGGGGGCTGGAACCTATCCCAGGTGTCATAGGACAAAAGGCAGGATACACCTTGGACAGAATAGCACGCCATCGCAGCACGGACACAGATTGATAGACAGCCATTCACACCTATAGCCAATTTGGAATCACCAATTAATATAACATGCAGCCACCCCAGGGGGCTGGCAGTTTCAAACTAGGAACCTTCTTGCTGTGAGATGACAGTGCTAAACACTGCACCACTGTAGCATACAATTTCTTTTTTTTTTTGCCATTTTTCTTTGTCAGGGTAATTGTAATTGGGTGCAGTTATCAGTCTCAGTAAGGCAACTGTGGTTTATTAATAATACATTTAGATTATTTTCCTAGGGCTTTCTTCATTGATGCTGTGCCTCCGTTTATGTGAATATTAGTGTGAATGTGTGAAATGGTTTGCAGTGAGCAGTAGGCTTGTGTGAGTATGTCTAGACAGATATTAACTGAACTCTTAATGACCTTTGCTGACCCTAAGGCTGGCTGATGATGCAACACTCTGTAGGGAGACAAAATAGACGCTGAGGAGGCAGCAGACAGAGTCACACTGTTTCACAGTGTGCCAGACAGTGAGGTAGAGTGATGCTCTGAATGAGGACAGAGACAGCACTCCCTGATAAAATACAGCACATCATGAGCACACATGAAAATATGAGGAAAGGTAGAAACACTGCATTGAGACATAAGCATGGTCAGGAATTCTTGCACACAATCAGATATTCACATTTGCTTGTACATAGTAGCACGAAGTACTTAGTGGTAAAGGTGTGACAGTATGAGAGCAAGGCTAGACTAAGGAACTTATTCTTAGCCATAATAGTGCAAAAGGAGCAGCCTTTTTGTTGATACTTCTTCCCTTTTGAGGGGGAGGGTGAAGAGATTGCTTAGTATTTCCAGAAAAGGACACTGAACCAGTATCAACAGAGGGAGGAAAAGAGCTCTAAAAGAAATAAACACAGAGCTTCAAGTGTAGATAGAAAAAATTTATATTGATAGATAAAATGAGAGAAAGCTGCAAAACATATCAGCATTATATGAAAATCTGCTGTATGCTTGTATCCAAATATCTGCAGTACTCCACATCCCTGAGGGGGGCTTTTTGTAAAGCAAAAAGCTTAACATCAATGAAATCGATCAGTGGAAAGCCAGTGTTATGATGACTTCTATTTATAGTAAAATAAAACTGCTGTGCAACTCCCTGTATCCGTTTTTATTTCTTCATAAGTTTGTTTTGCATAAATGGCTAAAGTTTACTTGTTGTATAATACAAAACCATGACAATTAACGTCCCCTGAAATAGCAGGTCACTAGGTTCAATAAAGCCCAAAAGACCACATACCTGGAAAAACTGGATTTGTATACAAGGATATAGCAACAGTTGTTCATGACAAGTCTAAAAATACACTCGCTTACTGGAGCCAGCCAAGGCATTTGCCACTGTAAAATGCTTTGATTGCCAGTTTTATGTGACTCTTAATAAACTCTCAGATCACTATCACAGCACAGCATATTTAGAAGCATTTTCCCCTACTGACTGGGAATTTAAAGATATGTGTATTTTCTGTGCGAATAGAATACAGCATATGATATTAACAGAAGCACTAGTGGTTTAAGAAAAGAAGAATAATGTATACAAAAAAAAGAAGAAGAAGAAACCAAACATGCATTTTATGTTCACAACAGAAGAAAAGACCTACACACCCTAACATATATGATAAATCTTAGGTACTGCGAAAGACTATACGCCAGTCTGGAACTGACAGATTAGTGGCTGTCTCTGTTCCTATGGGAAGCTGCTATTCTGTCCGCCATACTAGGGATGTGTAGCAGATGCAGTAGAAATGTGTTTTATAAAGCCAGTGTCTGGGTGTTGTCTTTGCAGAGTTACATCTCTATACTCCTAGCAGCATCTAGTGGCAGTAGGTGTTATTGCTCCATCATGGGAGTGAAGTCTAGGGTAGTCATATGTTTTGGAATTCTTTGAGTAGCCAGACAGTAACGGAGCAAGAACAGATGCTGAGGTTCATGATGTGTAACATTAGGTGTACCTCTTATTTCAGGATCGCAAGCTGACCAAGGCAGAGCAGCAACGCTTCAAAGAAGAGGCAGAGATGCTAAAGGGGCTTCAGCACCCCAACATTGTCCGCTTCTATGATTCCTGGGAGTCTGTGCTTCGTGGAAAGAAGTGCATTGTACTGGTCACTGAACTCATGACATCAGGAACACTCAAAACGTTAGTATAATTTTCTCATGCCTGGTCCAGATCCTTACGATTGTGTCTAGTTTTGTTATTTTTTTGGAAAAGAATTATTTCAGCCAGTCTTTAATTGACATAAAATTTGCAAACTTGTATGTCTTGCCTTGGCACTCACCTCTATACTTAAAATAGTTGCATAGTAACAAGGTATTTGAAATAACAGATTAATTTGATAATGAATAGAGATTCCTCTTATAGCAAAATACAGTTTTTACTGGGCATAGAGATAATGTACTGTTAATTTGGACAGATGTTCCATTATATTAGAGACACACACACACACACACAAATGTGTGTACATAATCTGCTGATTAATGCACACACACACACACACATAAATGTGTGTATGTGTGTGTGTGTGTGTGTGTGTGTGTGTGTGTGTGTGTGTGTGTGTGTGTGCGCGCGCATTAATCAGCAGATTATGTAAAAAATAATGTGATTCAGGTTAAGTGTCACAGTATATTATCACAAGACATTTAAGTTCCATAAATATAAGTAATTAATAAGTATTCCACTACAATCAGTCTCATGGTTTTGGCTCACATGTTTTGTCTATCAGTTGTTGATTTCAGTATTCTTTTGAGTTTGATTGCATTTACTTTCACTCCGCAGTTACCTGAAGCGCTTTAAGGTGATGAAACCCAAGGTCCTTAGGAGTTGGTGTAGGCAAATTCTGAAGGGTCTCCACTTCCTTCACACCAGGACTCCACCAATTGTCCATCGGGACCTCAAGTGTGACAACATCTTTATAACAGGCCCCACAGGATCAGTCAAGATAGGTGATCTGGGACTGGCCACTCTTATGAGAACCTCCTTTGCCAAGAGTGTTATAGGTAAGCTGTTTGCAGTTTATAGACCAACTGCTTTTTAGATCATTCATATAGTGGCTACAGCAATGTCCCTATAAGATCAGGGCTTTTTTATCTGCATTCAACACTGTAGAGTTTTTACAAAAGCCTCAGCTATGTATGGTAGGAGTATAATTTATTATCAATAGAGTCTATCTAAATTCTATGTATGGAGGGCACTGGTGATGATATGCCGGCTGTCTGAGCAGTGCTCATTAAAACTAAATTAGTTGATCACCATGTAAATTGTTATTGTTCAGTGGAATTTGAGCTTCAGTTGAATTTAAATTCTTACATTGAGTCTAGGATGTGCCTACTCTGTGGATGGTGTTACATTACTGTAAAAACAAACTGTAATCAGTACTAAAGCAGTATTTAGATATTTGGGTTGTTATAGACTACTGTTTGGTTTTAACAGGAACCCCAGAGTTCATGGCTCCAGAGATGTATGAGGAGCACTATGATGAGTCTGTGGACGTGTATGCCTTTGGGATGTGTATGCTGGAGATGGCTACTTCAGAGTACCCCTACTCAGAGTGTCAAAATGCTGCTCAGATCTATCGCAAAGTCACAAGTGTGAGTCTTTGCATTATTCTCAAACAAACTGCATTTATGTTGATGACGCATAAAGATCTAGTTAATTAGTTTTATTTGATTGTGATCACAACTATTTGGCTCAACTCTGAAAATGTTTTTAATTGTTAAATGCAGGACCCAAAAAATTACATAAGTTCCTGTTTAATACAATGAATTTCCTGTTTCTTTTTTTTTCAGGGTATAAAGCCAGCCAGCTTTGACAAAGTAAATGACCCAGAGATCAAAGAGATCATTGAAGGCTGTATTCGTCAGAACAAAAGCCAGAGGTACACAGGATTTACTTTCATAACATTACAAGATCCACTCAATTATGCAGGGTGAATGATCAGGCGATCATTAAGCATCCTAGTCTCTTCTACCATTGAATGCTCTTTTCTTGACAGACTCTCTGTTCGAGACCTCCTGAATCACGCTTTCTTTGGAGAGGACACGGGGGTCCGGGTGGAGCTAGCAGAGGAAGACACAGGCACTCAGGACTGCCTGGCTCTCCGAATTTGGGTTGAAGACCCCAAGAAGCTGAAGGGGAAGCACAAGGACAATGAAGCCATCGAGTTCAGCTATGACCTGGAAAATGACAGTGCTGAAGAAGTGGCTCTAGAAATGGTAAGGCAGGAATAATTAATGCCTGACAAGTTAAGCAAGGGTTTATATGGTATACAGTAGACTAGGAAAAGGCTTTGATCATTTAAAGCTTGAATGTAGGTTAAGGGGGCAAAACCTTCACCTTATCTATTAGCTCCTTCAAGATTTCTCCAGCTGACCTAGATTTCCTCAGCTGACACTTACCCATTAATTAATTACTGTCTCTTTGCCCCACTATTTCCTGCTTCCTTACTGCAGGTGAAATCAGGCTTCTTCCATGAGAGTGATGCCAAAGTGGTAGGAAAATCCATCCGGGATCGAGTAAACCTGATCAAAAAGTCAAGAGAGCGCCGACAGCAGCAGGTCTTTCAGCAGCAGGGCTTTGAAGAACGAAGAGACTCTACTCTCACTTCCTACACCTTTTCTCATCCATCTTACCCATCCTCACTGGTGCAAGGGGCAGCTGGACACACAGGGGAAGGTGGAGGAGGTGGAGTGCAGGAGTCTGAGGAGGTTCCTGAAGTGGACCAGCATGTCAGGCAGCAAAATATTTTCAGCGGGACAACCCTGAGTCTGCCAGGTAGAGTATGCATACTGGCCATATGCCAGTAGCAGATCAAAATGTATCAATATAAAACTAATAATATGGTGACATTTTAAGTTAAACTGTAAAAAACACGAATATTGTGATATGGACAAGTACTGTTTGTGTAGTTTGGATTTTTATATTTTATATGGAATTTATTTTTTAAATGTCTTTGACAACTTAGAAGGGGAGAGCATTGGGTCTGCAATCTGTGAATCTTACGCAAGTGGACAGAGCCAGGCATACCCTCTGCAAGGGGAATCATATACCCACTCACAGACCTCACTACCCCCAGTGGCATCTGTAGGTCTATTCTTCACCTTATTGATAAATTATTGTAGTTTGAAATCACTGTGTAGATACATATTAATTATTTTTCTTGCACAACAGACCACTGGTGCATTGCCTCATCCTCAGATGCTTCCCATTGGTGAGAGTGGAAGTGTTCCCAGTATACCTCTTGGGCAGAGTGTTAGTATGACCAGCATGTCCATAGGCCAAAATGGAGGAGGACCCGTTGCTCAGACGTTTCTTCACTCCAGTACCATGGTTCCCCAGGTATCACCAAGTGTACCTCAACAATATTTTCAGGTGAAAATGGTAATAATGTGTATATTAAACTGACATCCTAATTTAACACAGGGGCTATGAGGGTTAACATTATTTTAATGGAAGGGTCACTGCGTATCACTTTTGTGTTCTTTTCCATAAAATAACTGTTTATGCCAACACAAATCATCCTCATAATCATCTGAGATTGGTCATCTGGTTTTACACAACACAGGGTTTCCCCCAGGAGGCTGTTTATCAGAGGGGTGAGATGTATCTTTTATTAAATACTATATTGCCTTGAAGTGTAAAATTGTAATTCTGTTTAATTTGGTGGAGAGGCAGCCAACCTCTGCTAAAGCACTGTGGGAAACCCTGTTTAAAATTTAATGTGTTGATAATTTATGCTTCTTGCCAAAGCTTAATCTTAACCTAATTTTTCTGCTACTTTCTTCTCCCCCTTCTTTCAACACCAATCATCATTCTGTCATTATCACTGAGTAGTCACAAACATTCCCTTCAGATGCATTTCAAACTGCCACTCCCCATGGATCATTGGCCCCTTCGCAGTCATATGTACCACCTGTTTCCCCACAAGCACCCATTAATGTTGTCACTGCATCTATGCCAGGCAGTGATACTGCTGGACTAGCAGGGACAATTGTGCCTCATGTTCAACAGACCCAACACCCTGCCACTCCCCTGCAGCTCACTGACATCATTTCCCAGGCCGCACCCCAGCAAACACAGTCTGTCATGATCCCCCAGCAGACTATTGTCCCACAACAACAGATAGGAATGGATCCCCAGACCGCCACCCTTCAGCACCAGCTGCAGCCGCAAATGGGGGCCCAGGCTGCTGAGCTTGAACAACAACAAGTTACTGTCGCTCAGCCTGCAACAGAACAGCATCAACAGAGCCTTTCAGCTACATCTATCGAGAAACATCAGGCTGAGACTCAGCAGCAGATCTGTGTACAGCAGCCTGTCCCACATGTCCAACCAGCTTCACAGCAGCATGTGTTCACCACACAAACAGGTATGGAGCATCGAACTATGTCAGTACCACAGCCAGGGGAGCAAATTCAGACTTATATACAGCAACCAGCTGGGGATCCCTGTGAGCAGACAGTGGTACAGTCACAACAGCTTCAACAGCAGCAAACTCTGTTACAACAGCAGCAGCAAAAAGAACAGCAGCAACAAGCTTTACTGCTTGAGCAACATCAGCTGTATGTCCAGCAACAGCTTGATCAACAACAACAAATAGCACTGCTTAAACAGCAACAGCAGCAGCAAGTCCAACTACAGCAGCAGCAAGCACTTAAAAAAAAGCAACTGTTGGATCAACAACAACTACAGCAACAGCAAGCTCGCATTCAACAGAAACAAGAGCAGAAACAGCAAGGTGTTCTACAACAAGAGCAAACAATTTTTCAGCATCAGTTAGAGCAACAACCACAAAAACAGCCTCCATCACAGCAACAGAGTCAGTTATATCAACAAATTGGACAGCACCAAACTGGACTACAAAAGGAAACAGAGAATCAGCAACAAAGTGGGCAGAACGAGCAACAAATTTTATTGCAGCAGGAACTCCAGCAGACGCAACAGCAAAATGAACAATTGCAACAGCAAGCCTTAATCCGACAAATGGAACAGCAACAGGCACGAATACAACAACAGTTAATTATTCAGCAGCAGCAGCAGCTACAACAAAAAGCTCAGCTACAGCAACAAGAGCAGCAACAAGCACAGCTCAAACAGCAGATAGAGCAGCAGCAGCAAGCTCTTTTGCAACAACAGTTAGAACAACAGCGTCAGCAGCAAGTCCTGTTACAACAACAAGCAGAAAGATTACAGCAACAGGCTCTGATAAAGCAACAGATCCAAGAGCAACAGCAAGCTGCTATCCTTCAACTTCAGCAAACTGAAAAACAAGAAGCTGTCCCTATTCCACAAAGCAACAGCGAGCAGCAGATTCATCAGCAACCAACTGATATACAGCACATGAATATCTCACAACTAAACTCTACTCACTTTACACCTCACACCTCTCAGCAACAAGTGATAGAGCAACAGCAGCAAGTGGTACTGATGCAGCAGCAGCAGCAGGCATTTGTTGCCCAACCACAGCAGCACACATCTGTAATGGAACCTCGCATATCAGTTGGTGCACCAGTCAGTACTGAGGCCATTCATCACCAAACTCATATGTCTCAGGCCCATGTCGCCATGACCATTCCAACTACACAGAACCCTGTCCAAATGCCTGCAAGTGTCCCAGTTCAAATCCTTTCTCAGCAAGGACAAAGTGAGGTTCACCTCCAGAACCAGGGCCAGATCCCAGCCAAGTTTATAGCTCAGTCTGCAGCCCAAACATCTCAAGCTATGATGGAGAGCCAGATAACTCCTCCATTGCCATTGATTCAGGGACACACGCAGCTTATCCAGAGCCAGCAGATTCCTTCACAGAGTAGTTATCCTGGGCCTGTCACTCCCATGCAGAATCAGGTAACTTCTCAGCGAATCCAGACTCATCCTCTGAGCACAACTTTTACTCATTCACAGCCACTGCATGGCCAGGTCCCAAAAGTTGATATTCAGATGATGGGCCAACAAACTATTGTCCAGCCTCCAGCTGCAATTTCTTCAATACCCAGTCAGATCCAGCATGAAACTACTGTTCAGCAAAATGCTCAGATGCAAGGGCTCATTCAGCCCCAGCTTCAACAACAAACTCAAGGCCAGCAAATTAGCCAGTTACATGCTCCGCCTGCTGCTGGACCTTTGACTACTCAGTATGTCCCTCAGCCTACCCAGCAAGCCATACCACCTGTACAGCCAGATATAACTCGTATTGCCCAACAGTTGGAACAACCGCAGCCAGTAATCCAGTATCAGCAGATGATTCTTTCTCCGGGCTCAACTGGAAGTGGTGGAATTAAAACAGATGGTCTCAGTTCGGTAGCTGCCCCTCTTCATCCTCTGCAGGCTGTACAAGCCCAAGTCCCAGGTCAAAGATCACTACATCCAGTTGTTCAGGCTGACCCTTCAGTAATTCAGTCCATGTCTCAGCCTGCTGTGCCTCAGTATACTGAACAGTACCAGCAACAGCTGCCAAAGCTTTCTCACGTGCAGCAATCCCTAGCCATGCCACCCCAACAGGCCCAGTTACCAGCGCAGACCATCCCAACTCCCATTCAACAGCCACTTCCTATGAAACAGGCTTTGATACCCCTTGATGAGAGTCAGCTTCCCTCACAGTGTCAACCTTCTTCACCTCTGATGACCCTTGCTTCTGGACAATTAGGAACTTGTAGTATGGCTGAGCCTCAGTCCCAGGGCAGGACCCTGCCCCTCTATAGCCACTCAGTGCCAGGTGCCCCTCCTTCTCCGCAGCACCAGCCCAAACAGATGCTACCAGCTTTCACACACACACAAACCAGCAATCAGGCCCAAGCACACTCTCAAACGCAGACACACACTCAGACACACACAGAGACACCCATATCTGAACAGCCTATTCTGTCCCAAACTGTCTTTCCTGCACAACAAATGCCCCAAAGCCCTTTGCATACCTCATGTCCTCCCACATTACCATGTCTTACATCCCTACCATCCACCTATCCTACCACTGCCCCTACTCCAGAGCTGCCTACATCTCCACCAGCGGCCCAGGTAACCTTACCAGGGCAAGCCGACTTTATACCCGCCTCCCCTCTGCCTGTTACTACTCTACAATCACTTGATTCTAATGCCCCAAAACTGACCCAAGCCTCGCTGCAAGACTGTGACCTTTCCCTGCTGGGCATTGCTCAGGTACAGGAAGTATGAAAGTTTGCTGTATTAATTACAAAATAATTTTAATTTACTGACATATCAGCAGAATAAGTGAGAATATTGCTATCTAAACGTTTGAGAAAGGCTTTGACTGCACCTTTTTGATTCATACTAACAAATTCTGATTCCAAAGTGTATTCATAAAACATATTATATATGCCATTTGTCATAGTCACATTATTGTTTTACTTGACTCTAAAATAGCTTGTTTTTTTGCATGGTTTTCTTCATGCTGGCATACTGTGTGTGTGTGTGTGTGTGTGTGTGTTTGTGTGTGTGTGTGTGTGTGTGTATACATATCACTCTACAGGACGGTTCTTGTAAGACAAGTGCAGATCGTCATTCTTTGTCAGGGTAAGTGATATCATTACAGTCTGATTTCCATATACTGATAATGCCTGATACTGACAACAAACATACATCCTCAGGGAAAGATTCCTGGTGCACACAACTGTCAATGTTGAAAATAATTAAAAGTATGCTTCTGATTGCATCTCTGACCCAATGTGCCACATTTGGAATTCGACACCGCAAACTTTTTATCTGAAAACTGCTGTTTGGTCTTTGCATCATAGCCAGGGACTTGGCTCTCATCACCAGTGATGAATCTGGACAAGGATAATCAGGCCAGTTTTACACAGAAGTTGATGTTTGCTCTCTGCACAGAAATCGCAAAGTGCTGATAATAGTAATTCAACAAACAATTTAAAAGTCGTAGCCACAGTGAAAGAACTCTAAAGATGCATGAAAATTTAAATAAAAACAGAACGCAGTGATTTGCAAATCTCATAAGCCCATATTTTAACAGAGAAAATGGGCATGATTCTGTCATGGAAATCACTGCATGGGTTTTAAAAACACTTAGTGATATCATTGTCTGTGAACACAGTTTGTTGTTCCATCCACAAATGCAGGTTAAAGCTCTATTGTTCAGGGAAGCAGCCATATGATTCACATTATCTAGAAACGCTGCAGTCTTCTCTGGGCCAAAGCTCATTTAAAATGGACTGAGACAAAGTGTAAAACTGTTCTGTGGTCAGATGAATGAAATTTGAAATTGTTTTTGGAAAACATGAATTCTGTGTACGCCAGACTAAAGAGGAGAGGGACCATCCGGTTTGTTATCAGCACTTAGTTCAAAAGCCTGCATCTCTAATGGTATGGGAGTGCATGAGTGCCTGTGGAGTTGGCAGCTTGCACATCTGGAAAGGCAGCATCAATGCTCAAAAGTAAATACAGGATTTAGAGGAACATATTGTCATGTACCGCTGTGGCAGGCAAGGTGGAGGATCCTAAAGCAGGACACCCAAGGTGAAAGCTTTGCTTGGACTTTATTAAGCTTTATTAAATGAAGAAACCAGGAAGAGCCAGCAGCACAAACTTAAACTCAAAACAAAAAGTGACGCTACGCGCACAGGCATAGACGACAACCTGAGAAAGAACTAACAAGAACGCAGACAGTATATACACACTTGGTAATGAGGGGAGTGACAACAGGTGGGATCACAGCTGAGGACAATACACAGATGAGACGAGGGGAATCAAAACTAAACACAAGCACACAGGACAAGAGACTGACAAAATACAAACTAGAAGTAACCAAACCTAGTATACGCAGACTTAACACACAGGGAGACTGTCAGACAGAGGGAACCTAAATATGACCAAAACAGAAACTAAAAACACACAGGGAAACACTGGGAAGTCAAACTAAACACAAGACATGAGACAAGGGACTAAGACATGAGAACAAAACAGATACACTATAACAGAAAACCATGGCTACCTAAAATCCTAATTCATGACTCAGAAACATAACTCAAAGAAACATAGGGCACACTGGACCAACTGCCCAGGATCATAACACATATACTCCTATTCAGATTGTGTCTTTTTAGGGAAGGCCTTGCATATTTCAGCAAGATGATTCTAGACTGAATACTGCAACTAAACTTAGCACATAAACTGTTTGGCATTGGCAAATTTTTCATGAGCGCAACCCACATACTCAACTCTGCTGCTCAACCCACAAACACATTTTCCTTTCAAATGTGGCACCATTTCAGGGGGAAATAAAGAGGCTTTCCAACGGTATAAGATTTATTACCAAGAAGCATTGTTCCAACAAAGATATAATCAACCAAACACAAATTTCCTTACTTTATGTTCAGAGTTTATTACATCAGCATGGCTTCACAGTAGAAGAGTCCAGGTGCTGAACTGGTCTGCCTGCAGTCCAGACCTTTCACTAATTGAAAACATTCAGTGCATCATGGAATAAAAAATACCACAAAGAAAAATATCACAAAAAAGACCCAGGACTGTTGAGCTGCTACAATTCTATATCAGACAAGAATGGGACAGCATTCCTCATCCAAAATTCCAGCAGCTGCTCTCCTTAATTCCCAGACGTTTACAGACTGTTGTTAAAAGAAGAGAGGGATGATATACAATGATGCAGCCATTAAATTCAAAATCACATTATTTTTCCCAGTTTAAACATCTGATATAGTGTCAGTGTTCTGTTATAAATTAAATATGAGATTATGAGATCTGCATTGAGATATCTGAGATTGAATTCTGTTTTTATTTACATTTTACACAGTGTCCCAGTTTTTTGGAATTAGGGTTGTATTTTTACACTTGAGATTTACAAGACCATTTATAATACCTATGACCCCCTTAGGTCTATAGCAGCCAGTGGTGAAGACACCTTGCAGCTCTTGGCAAATGGGAAATTAGAGAAACTAAAGCCTCAGAGAAGAGCTTCCAGTCAGAAGCCTGAGAAACACCAGTTTCAACTGAGCATGCTTCAGGTGAAAAAAATACAGGAAACAAAATTTGTTTATGATATACTGTATATTTTTTACCAGGGGATATTAATAGAATAAATGTGATCATTTGTCTTTTACTTAACAGGTGTCCGGCAGTGGGGACAATATGGTGGAATGTCAGCTGGAGACTCATAGCAACAAGATGGTGACATTTAAGTTTGACATTGAAGGGGATGCACCTGAGGACATAGCAGATTATATGGTACACTCTTGTGTATTCCAGTAGTTTACACTTATTCTGAAAGGTATTGTTTTTCATTTTTAAGGACTTCCATTTGGTAAAATCTCACAGGTGGAGGAGGACTTTGTCCTTGATGTGGAGAAAGATAAATTTGTTGAGGAGCTCAGAGCAATAGTTAAGAAAGCCCATGAAATTCTTCAGACCCATTCAGAGGTACATCTATCAGCTTGTCTTCTCCAGTTTTTCTGTTTTCTTTGAATAAAGATGAATCTGATCAAAATGAATATTTATAAAAATATATATATATAAATCCTTTTTTCTGTGTTAGACTGGATCAACTGACCAGTTACAAGTCAGCACTCCCACTTACTCCAGTAAGTTTAAGTATATATACTTTCTCACTCAAAAAATGTTTTGGTAGAATAGGAATGTGTTTTATGTGATATAACTTATTAGAAAATAGTAAACAATCTTTGTGGTATCTCAGTGGACCCAGTGCCCCATTCCTCCCCTGTGGGACGCTGGCGCTTCTTTATCAACCAGACTATCCGCCATAGAGACTCTCTTTCCAGTCAGGGAGCAGCCACACCACCACCCACTACAGAGACAAGGATTCCCCAGTCTCCTAAAATAGAGAAAGGTGAGCTCTGCGCATGTCGGTTTTACTGCTTTGGCTTATTAACATGGCCCATTTGACCACATAACAGAAACTTAATTCTGTGTACATTTCTGTGGCTGTAGAGAGTGAAGGATCCCAGAGTCTGGAGTCCTTGACTGGAATGGGCTCTCCTTCCTACCCCACCCTTTCTGCCACCTCCCCCCAGACTCCACTGTTTTAGCACCCACCTCCATGATCCCCTCTGCTACTGCAGCCCCTATTCATCACACGGCACCTGAAACCAAGCCTGGACCAGCTCCTGTCCCTGTCACCACCTCAGCTGGCCTTATCTTAGCTTCCGCTGACCAAATTCCCTTTGCTCCCTCAACTATAACAACGCCCACTGTGGCTGCTGCTAGCCTCCCCAGCTTGTCCGCTGCTCCTACTGTTGTGTCTCCCTCACCCACCACTATTCTTCCTGATAATCTCTCTTCTCCTGGAACCAGTGTTTGTTCCACTGCAAGTCAAAGTATAGACGATACTGTGATCTCTGCTTCAAGGCCGTGTATGTCTGCAGTGGACCAGTCTTCAGCCTCTTTTCATTCCCCTCCTCCTGCTGTAGTCATGCCTTCTGCTGTAAGCCAACTTGGCATAGAGCAGCAGCAGACATTCACCCAAGTAGCCCAACAAGCCCCACAACAACCACATCAACAGCTACAGTCTATATCAGAGCAGCAAGTATCATCACCACAACAGCAACTGCAGTCAGTGCAGTTTGAGCAACAACTACAGCAGCCAACACCACCACAACAACTACAATCACAACATCAAGTGTACCAAGAACAAATTCCACTGCAGCAGGAACAAGCACTTCAACAGTCTCTCCAGCAGTTACATCAACAGCAACTATTTCAAAAACAGATACCACTTCACCAACAGCTGACTGAGGTGCAGGCACTGCCTCAGCATTGTCATACAGAGGTGTTACAACAGTCTCTGCCTCTGCCACCATTTCCTCTACAACCAACTGAACAACCCCTTATACAACAGCAGACATCACAATATGTCCCGCAGTTGCTGCAGCAGCCTCAGTTGCAGCAGTTACAACAGCAGATTATGGCTCCTGCTTCTCTGCTGCCCCCCAAACAGGCCCACATTGATCAACAACAGCAGCAGCAACAATTAAACCTTGAACAGACATTACACTTACAGCAACAGCAAATGGTGCAACAGCAGCTACAGCAGCAGCAACTTCATATGTTCATGGGTGCCGCAACTTTGAAACCAGATCAAAACCAAATGCTGCCCCAATCAGTTAGTCAGCAGTTTCTTCAACAGCAGACACAGCTAAATGTTTGCCTAGTACCACAACAGCAGGTTCCACAACAAACCCAAGTGCCTGTTGAGCTGTTACCGCAACACATACAGGCACAGAAACAGTCACAATTCACAGAGCAGCAACAGGAGATGGTTAAAGCCATGGACACACCCCACAAACAGCTGCAGTTTCCATTGAAGAAGCAGTCCTCCTTACAGATGTCAGAGTCAGAGGTGTCCACAGGAGAGACGAGTGTTACAGAGGACACGAGCAGTTATTCCGCCCCTTTTCATCCCTCTTCTGACTCCTCTCTGCCACCTCTGCATTTGGGTACTGCTGAAGCCCCCTTGCCCATGCTCTCACATATAATGACACCATCCCCTGCTCAGCCTTCCTCTGTAGCCGAGTCAGATAGTGAAGGCCCCCCAAAAATTGAATTTGTAGACAATCGCATAAAGACTCTTGATGAAAAGCTAAGAAATTTGTTGTATCAGGAGTACAGCAGTGGGACAGCACTGGCTGGGGGAGCTACCTCTGGCCCAGCATCAGCTGCCTCCACATCAGCAGGTGGTGATGAGTCATCAGAACCACAGTCAATCCACCTCTTATCTTTCCCCCCACCTGCCTCCATCTCAGATACTTCCCCACACTCCTCATCCTCCACTACTTCCTCCACTACTTCCCGTTCATCTTCCACCTCTCCTGACCCAGAGAGGGAAGGAGGTGCGGAGAAAGCTTCCACAGAAGTGCCCGACTCTGTGGAGTTGGACCAAGTGGAGCAGCGGCCTGGCCTATCACTCCACACCACCTCTGTCTCATCCAACCTACCCACCTCACTTCTGCCTCCCAATCAGGATGACTCTGCTGAGCCCCGACGCCCACCTGTACCAGGAGAGCCAACCATTCTTGTGAGTGAATACCATGGATTAGATTTTAACTAAATTCTCTTTCAGTCTGTCTTTCAGTGTAGTGGATTCTATTTATTGTACTGTTTCAGTGTGTAAAGGGTATTCCATTATGTTTCAACTGTCTGTGATTATTTGTATTATATAAATGTTTGAGTATCTCTACGTTTTTTTTTATGTCTCAACTCCATGCGGCCACTCTTAATTGTCTTAACTGTTCTAGGCTGTACCCTCACACTCTGATACCAGTGCCACTGGAGATGCATCATGGCCCCCCAATCAGCAACCGATCCCCCTCCGGCACGGACAGCAGCAGCACAATGCAGGAGGTGGATATTTTGGCCTAAACCTGACATGTCCTAGTATCAGAAATCCTGTTAGCAAGAAATCCTGGACTCGAAAATTCAAAAACTGGGCATGCAAACTGCGCCACTCCGCCAGCTTGTTCAAGAAGCCCAGAGTCCAGCAAGGTAGCGTCCTTTTAGGGAGTAAGCGCGCGAGAGAGAGAGAGAGAGCGAGAGAGAGAGCGAGAGAGAGAATGGGATGTTGGGGCATGGACCTGAATCTAATAACTAGTACTAATTTTAACATAGAAAATAACTTTTTAACCGTAAAGACTTAAATGTTAATGGTAATGGACATTAATGTTTCCAGCTAAATAATTCTGTTTTTGTATAATGCTATTTGACTATAGTACCCATGTAAGTCCCCAGTGTTGACATCACTGCATACATTACTGTTTGTTTTTATTTTATTTTTTTCTAAATTCCTTTTTACTAAATTTCATTTTCTTGGCCGTCTTTCTTTTTTGCATGAGTTGCTCACTCAGGGGCGAAAACAGTGGAGCATAGAGGAGGGTGGGAGATTGGCACAGTGTAGGAAGAGTTTGGCATCAGAAATCTGATGTCCTGCCAGTGCTGATGAGCTCTGGAGTAAAGACAAGCTGTGCCTGTGCCCAGGAAATATTCCTTCACATCACACCTCCCTTCATTGACCCAAGTCCACAGGCACTGCCAGCAACAACCATCTCACCTCCACCTGCTGACTCAGTATAGACAGCGTAATGCAACTCACATCAATACACAGATAACACAGATGCTAAGTTGCTTAGCTAATATTATGTAATTGATTGTCATTTCGAATACATGTAGGTTTAGCCTGTAAGCTCATACAGTGTAGCACTGCTCCATAACACTGATATATGATGTAGTTGTAATGGATGCATCTATGAAGTATCTTTTTTGCATTATTAGTGTAAAATATATGAAGGTCATAATATGTTAGCATACATTGTGCGCATATGTTACTGTCGGTCTCTTTTGCACATGATTAGGCTTTTCATGTGGCTAAGTTTTATATCAAGCTTTTGAAGTATTCAAGTCATCTTGCATGTAATTGTGTTTATGTGTGTACTGTGTGTAGCAGTAGCTTACATCTTCTGTTACAAGAGCACAAGCATGAGCATGTATGTTATGTTCTACACAAGTGACTAATAATGGACCATTATCTGTAAGTAACACCTGTATCAGGCTTGCCTATTTTATGTTAATTTTAATGTTTTTTCCTTAAAAATGGCTGTGATGTTCCATGTACACACTTCTCAAATGTAGTAATCCCAAATATCAAACACACTGACCAATATCACTGTTGCTCTGACACAGATCTTAAATGTGATATTGGGTGATGTTGGCTAATGTGTGGGTGAAGCAGTGATGAGTCAGTGAGAATGAGAGAGTGGATGTGCGGGTGGGTGGGCTACACTGTATTTAACTATTTCAGAATATGTTTTTTTAATTTAATAATTTTGCTTTTAATTAATGCATTTACCACTCCTCCCCACACACCGCATAGATTTCTTTTAACAAGTTTACATTCACAAAAAACTTATTTTAAAACTGACATTCACAGAAAGCATGTTTACACGTTTTGTAGAACTGCATGCAAGTTAATAAGTCACATTGTTAATGTTGTGTGATATCAGTGGCCGATTTTTAACACTGTGCCCTTGTGTTTGTCCCCTTGTCTGTCTTTGTACACTTGTATTTCTCACTGTCATGTACATTTTTCTGTTTCTTTTGCTTTTGTGTGTGTGTGTGTGTCTCCTCATTTGTGTGTTTTTTATACATGTGTCTGTGTTTTTGTATCTTTGTCCTTGTCTACCCCCTTTGTTTTCATCCCTTTCTCTTCATCAGGAGGAGATTCAAGCAGTCAGGCACTTAAAGATGAGAAGGAGAGAGTACCACTTAATCGACCTCAGCCATGCAAAGGACGTTTTCAGGTAGGAGCACATCAACTAATTCTTATTACTCTCAATCTTTTGGGCAGTCTGAACAAGCGATGAATGTTTCCCACATTATCTACCATTAGGTGACTCCAGTGCCCCAGACCTCTTCCCCAAAGGCTCAGCCATCAGGCCATGGCAGCACTCACAGAAAAGTTGGACGTTTCTCAGTAACCCAAACTGAGACTAAGAAAGATGACAGGCAGACTGACAGCTCTCCAGTGTCCCCTGATTTGGAGAGAGAGAGGAGGAAGTGTCGGGCAAAGGATGGAGATAAAGAAGACAGTAAGAGAACTCCCTCAATGGCCCACCCCCCTCGAGGTCCTGGGCAGAGCCATTCACCCCTAGGAAGCAGCGATGATGATGATGAGAGTGAGCTGGAGGATGAAGAACTGAGAAGAGAACTACACAAGCTCAGAGAAAAGTAAGTCAGCGAGGGGAAGAAGTTTTATTATCGTACAAGACTTTTGTCTGTACATTTATTGAATTTTCTGCTTTATCTCTGTTTATTTTGGTTTCTTTCCCACAGTGCATAACCAATCTCTTTCTCTGTAGGCACATCAAAGAGGTGGTTTCCCTTCAGGCTCAGCAGAACAGAGAGCTTCAGGAGCTGTACAGACAGCTTCGTTCTCTCAAAGACCAAAGACAGAGTCTGCCTGCCTCCCTGTCTCGTACCCCTCCTCTTCCCACAATGCCTCCTGCCCTCTCTCCTCGCAGGCCCAGGCCATCCAAAACCAAGCTTCGGCCCAGGCCTCACTCTCACATAGACAACAATGGAGTTACACATTCTGGTAATTTAATCTTTCTTCCTCGCTTTATACACACACACACATATATATATATATATAAATAATTGTTCTCTGCGTAACTGTTTCTCATATGTGTCATCCAGGGATTCAACAGTCAAGCAGTTTTTCAGGTAGTGAAAAGAACAGGCTGTCGCTATACTGCAAGCCAGAGCACCACACATCACTGCCTGCTAAAAGAGGTACAGTTTAGCATAATAGTGCTAACTCGGGTCAGCGTGCAGTAATTAATGCCACTTGGTCCTGTGACGAGTCACCTAATTTTTTCACAGAACACAGTCCTCTAAGAAAGAGCACATTCACAGATGAACTGCACAAACTTGTTGATAATTGGACAAAGGAGACAGTAAGCACCACCCCACCTAAGCCTTCACTGAATCAAATTAAGCAAATTCAGCAGGTGCAGGAATTGGGAGGCTGGAGCCAGCCAACAGAGGTAGGACTAAACATGATAATATTTATCACATTTATTAATCTGACACAAAAATACATTTTCATAGAGTGCAATGTGTTCTAGTTTTTTAAATCATAAATGCTCTTATAAATGATTTTGTATAACCAAAAAAAAAACAAAAACAGGACTTGATAAATCCAAGTCAGAAAGCAGTAAGAGTTTTAGGGAGTTTCAAGAGCCAACAGTACCAAAAGATAATTTTGTATTACCTTATTTGTGCAGGTGGCTCCACCAGGTTGGTTTCCAGTAGCACAGGCACCCCCATCCCCTGCCAGTTTGACTGTGGCAGCCTCTCCCCATTACACAGGTGGAGGAAGCCTGTCCACCCTGCACTCTCCAGGACCACCACCACAAACACACATGGCTCAAGCACCACCTGTGCAGCAGAGTTTACACCTCCATCAGTCTCTCCCCCTCCAGCAGATGAGCTATTCACAGTCCCCACTCTGCCAGCAAATACCACAGCCCCTGATGCAAACTCCCATGCAGTCTCAGTCTTTATCACAGACACCACCCATCGCCCAGCCTCAAAGCCAACCGCTGCTGCCTTCCCAAATGCCTACATCACCAGTGTCCACAGCTACATCTTTGCTGCCTGGCAGTGGAACTACTGCACCCACAGATAGCGCTGCTGCTACTGGTGGGGCATTTTGCTCCTGTTCCTCACCCTCTTCCACCTGCTCCTCGTCTTGCTCTACTGCTGCTCTACCTACCAGTGCCAAAATTCACCCAACACCCCCCACCTCTGCTCTTCCTCTGGGACAGAAATGAAACCAGGTGAAGTGTGAGGTCAATATGAAAGTCCAAGAGATGGAAATACCACGTGGGCCAGGACGTAAATCAGATCCATTTAGAGTGTTAGTACAGTGTATGTGTGAGAAAGTTGTGACTGCAATGGATATATGGGTTCTAGTGTACTTGTGGATGTGATGGGGAATTAATGTGAAAGAGAGACGATAGATTCTAGTATGTACAGACAGAGGGTAATATGAAGCATGGCTGGAGTTTCTGAATTAGCATTGAGCTGTATAAAGTCTTTGATGTATGAATGTGTGAATTTATGAGTGTGAGTGGATTATTTGAGTACATATCACTTCTGTCTTTGGAAGCAAAATAATAGTTCTGTTCTTGTTTGCAAACCAACTCAGTGGGACCTGAAATCTCCCTAAGCAGAGATAAGAAGGACAAAAGATGGTGTTGACATTTTTTTTGTTGGATTTGTCAATGCTTACAGTGAAAGGACTATCAATTTTAAAAGTGCAATTAGCAATGATCATCTGCATTGATCAGCACGTTTTGTTTTGATTTGTCTTTAAGGCATAAAATATTTTTGTAGAAGCATAATGATTAATACCTGACACATAGGGGATTTTTTTCATCATCTTTTAAACTAAGCATACAGCACAAGTGTTTCAATAGGCAATCAGAAAACAAGAGAAAGCAGCATGTTTCCGAGTTCAGCACTTATCTGGCTATCCATTTAACCGCAGTGCAACCAAACACACTGTTGAGGTGTGGTGTACCTGTACAGCATGTACTTGGTTTTGTATCGTTTCATGTTTGCAACAGAATTAAGATGACCAGATGAATTCATAATATGATGGTAAATTTAAATATTCCATCTCTGTTCAGTAAATATCGGGGTGCATTCAAGCCCAGAACTGCATGATCTTATGGCCGACTTGACTTGCCGAGTGCAAACTGCTTGCGCAAGTGCAAGCAGTGTATATTCATGAATCTCACAGTTACTGTTTGCTGCCCACTGAGGTAACCAAACATATACATTTGCTTTCATTATGATATGATTTCACATTTGTCATTTCTCTTTATTTTTGTCACATATCAAGTATACTAGTGCTGAAGAGGAACATTTAAAAGGAAAAAGAAACTGCCAAGTTATCAATAACTGGGGAAACCATAAAGGTATTCTCATATTGCCTTTTAAAAGAAAAATACTGCATTTTTGTGAGTGTATAATTTTTTTTCTGTGTGACAAAGCTTTGTAATAGTCCCATGGTATACTTACTGCATTATGAATTGCGTTCCCTTCTTTCATTCATCAAAGCAGCCTCTCAAATGTCATAGTACTCAAGTGGAATTGTTTACTTTGCCAAGATTTTAGGCTTACTATCTTTAAAAAAAAAAAAAGAAAGGAAAAGAAAACAAGTGAGCTCTTCAATCATATATCAGTTATAAGTTTGATGTTCAACGCTGATGGGAGATCCTCACGTGCTCATTTGTCAGCTTTGTTTGGCATTGTACAAATTCCTCATTTCAATTGTGAACTATTTAGTCATTAACTATAGGCAGTCTGAATTCATTGATCAGAAGGTGACGTGGGCCACTGTGCTTTACACACACACAACTAAAGGTTTCCTCCAGTCAAACATCCTCCGTTTCTCTATTTCTAAACTCAGTTTGTAGATGCAGATATTCAGAGTAATATATCAGCAGTGGATATATTACTGTACACTCTGTCGGCTTATCAGCCATACACACATTAGACCATTGATGGTTAGGTGTTAATATGTTTGTTTTTTGTTTGTTTGTTTTTTGGTCTAAAAAGTAGTCAGTAGTCAAAGCAGTATTTCTGATTTATTAATAATAGATTGTGTGCCACAGAAAACAGGAGATTTAACAGGATGGTAAAGACTGCTAAATGCACATCAAAGGCATAAAACATGAGTGGTTAAGGAG
>JAMQGT020003178.1:0-27500 GCA_024447675.2 Pterophyllum scalare | reverse complement strand
TTACTCTAATTAGCTGCATATTTAAGAGCGTGGAGTCATTATGGCGAGCTGCTAACTAGCTTTGTTTTGTTTTTCTTTTTAACAGGTTTTCAAGTAAACCCCAGTGGAGATGTGCATCACGTAGAAGAATCTGAAAGCGGAGTGATAGAATTGATCAGCCTTACCATCATTACGTTAACACTCAGTCCTTTTGTTTGTAAATTAGTGTCCCCCCCCCAATTGGATTTTAAATATTTCACATTAATAGTTTGCACCTACATCAAACATGGCATCAGTGCCGGTGTACTGTCTGTGTCGCCTGCCATATGATGTGACACGCTTCATGATCGAGTGTGACATTTGTCAAGACTGGTTTCACGGAAGGTAGGGTGTTTTCAGATTTTGCACCACTTTGTTAGATTTATGATGTGGTTACATTTGTTGTCACCCATCATAGTTTATTCAGATATTATTTGTCTGATACAAGTATGCTGTCTGTATAGCTGTGTTGGAGTAGAGGAAGACAAAGCAGCTGAGATTGACTTGTATCACTGCCCCAACTGTCAGGTCACCCATGGACCTTCTGTTAGTAAGTTATAATTTCTTAAGTAAAACTTTCAGAATGGTTTTGTTATTATTACTTTTTGATTGGAACACACTGGTTAATAACTGTTCTCGCTGTTTTCTCAGTGCGCAAACGCCGGGGAGGTAATAAGCAGGCAGATGGAGGTACTGCTGGAGGAAGAGATCCAAGTCAGCCTGTTAAGACGGGCAGTCCACAGTTTGTCAGGGAGCTACGGAGCCGCACCTTCCCAAAGTACGTCTCACCTTTTTTATCTTCAAACAAGTTTTTGAAGATAAACTTGATATGGATTGTAGTGTATGACCCACACTATAATAAATTAAGGTACTACAGCTGTTATTATGTTGCTATTACAGCTGATTGCATCAAATTTTGTTAGTGTTCATCTGACACAGGACTTGAGACTGGTCGGTGAACCACCAATGGCAACCACTGAGTGAATGAAATCTAATTTCAGTGATTTAGTGGTTGCTGGAGGTTGCAGGGATTTTGGGTTGCCAGGGAGTTGTCAACCAGTGTGTGTGAGACTGGGGCTATAGATATTGTTGTGTCTGCTCCTTGGGTCACTACTTTAGTTACCGTCCTGCAGTTTTGATGTTTAGTCTAATAACAGTGTAAACCACACTGTTAACGTTTTTCTTGTCATCAGAATGAAAACAGTTTCTTTATGTTTTTCTGTGACAGTGCGGATGAAATCTTGCTCAAGCCTTCAGGGGCCCAGCTGACAGTTGAGTTTCTGGAGGAGCATTCATTCAGTGTTCCTGTCATGGTTCTGAGGCGGGATGGCCTCGGTATGACACTACCTCCACCATCTTTCAGTGTCAGTGATGTGGAGCACTACATCGGTAAAGTTTTGGTACATTTATACTTTAAATTATCTTTAGGTTGTGTGTTGTTTGCTTTGTTTTCTAAACCAGTTTATTTTGTTAACTGCAGGTGCAGATAAAGAGATTGATGTGATTGATGTTTCACGTCAATGTGATCTGAAGATGCGTTTGGGTGACTTTGTTGAGTACTATAACAGCCCCAACAGAGACAGGGTGCTTAATGTCATCAGCCTGGAGTTTTCTGAGACCAGGTACAAAAAAACCCAGTCACTTTACTAAATATATATTTAAGTGACAGATTGTTGTTACGGGTGTGATGTTTTGAAGACTAAAGAGAAGCGTTGGACTTATCTTAGACTTTCAAACCTGGTGGAGACTCCTAAGATTGTAAGGAAACTGTCCTGGGTGGAAAACCTCTGGCCTGAAGAGTCTGTTTTTGAGCGTCCCAATGTGCAGAAGTACTGCCTAATGGGAGTGAAGGATAGCTACACAGACTTCCACATTGACTTTGGAGGCACCTCAGTATGGTACCATGTCCTCAGGGTGAGTAGAGGAATTCAGTTTCAAGGGTTTCAGTTAATTTTATCTATTTTTTTAATAAATAAGTTTGCATAATTTTAAAAGCTTCCCTTGCTGTGCTTATTCAGGGTGAGAAAATCTTCTACCTAATTTCCCCACCGCTGCCAACCTGGCACTTTTTGAGCGATGGAGTTCCTCATCTAACCAGAATGAGATGTTCTTTGGAGACCAGGTTGATATGTGTTACAAGTGTTCTGTCAAACAGGGAAACACCTTGTTCATACCAACAGGTAAGCCCTAATGCATTATGTTTGAGCAGAGTTTTTGTTTTAGCAGATGTCTGAAACTAAATAAAAAGGCAGTAAAATGCCACAACATGTTCTGTGAGCAGTACAGACTACAATAGTGTTTACAACACTC
This sequence comes from Pterophyllum scalare, assembly GCA_024447675.2. Taxonomy (NCBI): domain Eukaryota; kingdom Metazoa; phylum Chordata; class Actinopteri; order Cichliformes; family Cichlidae; genus Pterophyllum; species Pterophyllum scalare. The sequence continues at coordinate 25,172 of JAMQGT020003178.1, read as the reverse complement.
AGCTACTTTTTCATATTTATCCACTCCAGAGACGGTTTTGAAAAAGGTTTGTTTCAGAGAGAAGAGCCAAAGCTCAGAGAAAATAATCTGCTGTTTTTTTTTCTTTCTTTCTTTTTTAATTAAAAAACCAGGGTGGATTCATGCTGTGCTCACTCCGGTGGACTGCCTGGCTTTTGGTGGAAACTTCTTGCATAGTCTCAACATTGACATGCAGCTGCGGTTAGTTTTCTCATACTTTTTTATGTACAGTGTATTTAATTTTGCATTATTGTATTCCTTTTGGCCAGACTGTTAATGTTTATATATAAACATTGCTTTAACAGTATGACTTTCACGCTACTCTACGAAAGCAAGAACTGAAACTTACATTTACTTTCTAATTTTATTAGTGCATGCACAGTGTAAAAATTATGCTTCTTTTCATCTTATTTGTGTTATCAGACTTTTACATTGAGTCTGTTGTAATTTCCCAGCATGTCAGTGTTTAGACTAATACACTCAGGACTTCTGTATTTGGTCAAATTTACTATACCTTAGGGCTGGGCGATATGGACCAAAAATAATATCCTAATATTTTTTTGCTGAATGGTGATATACGATATAGATCTCGATATTTTTTCCTTCCCAAAAGGTATAAACAAAAAAGGCACTTCAGAGTCAGAGCTACATGTCCCAAATGTCACACAGGCACTTTTATTAACATTCAGCTGTAGATGTACATGAGAAATTTCTCAAAAATAAATTGTTGGCATATTTAAGTAATAATGCTCCTCAAATAAATTAATGCTTTTTTTCTCCATAACAAAAGACTCATAGCTGTAGTATTAAAATGTAAACAGAAAAGATGCAGAGCAAAAATGGCAGAAGGCTGACTTATTCTTTAAAAAGCCAGTCTCCAGTAAAGTAGACTTCACCAAAATGCTTCCTCCTGTGTGTACATCTAGTACTCTGTGCAAATAACAAAACATGTAAACAGACTGAATGAACAAAATTCCATCCTTCAGTCAGCAGGATTTTAGTAAGCTGCGCCTGGCTGAGGTGCCATCGTGCCAGACTGAAGATTTCAGCAGTTACCATAACAGTTAGCTAGCCATGTGGCCATTAGCATTAGCATCAGTACGCATAGTGGAAAAGATTGGTGCTCAAACCTTTTTTCAGGACTTGTTTTTGGCATTCTCTACAGAATACATTTTTCTGCTGCTCATCTGACACTTTGAATCCAAACCATCTCGAAAAAATTGAGCATTGTTTTTCTTTTTACTAACCAGCTCCTCTTCGCTAACTTCGTGTCTCTTTACATCTCCATGCTGTTGCTTCCTGCATGATTTGTGGGTGAAGCAGTGCGGGGGAGAGGCGAGGCAGTGTGAAGTTGTGAAGAGAAAGGTGAACTGGTGTATCTACAAGTATGATTGTAACGCGACATAGACTATATTGATATAAATGATATTTTCTCATCTTATATCCGTATGAAAATATATCTGTTTCTTAAAAAATCAATATATCGCCCAGTCCTACAATACCTGTTAATTTTTTTTTTGTCTGCAAATTTTATTTGAAGTTTGTGGCAATAAATGACTTTTTGTGCTGTGATATCGTTTAGGGCATATGAAATAGAGAAGAGACTAAGCACAGCAGACTTGTTCAAATTTCCCAACTTTGAGACTGTGTGCTGGTATGTGGGAAAGCACCTCCTTGATACCTTCAGAGGTGAGAGATTTGTAGTTTATTATGTTGTGTTTTCATTTGAACTACTTGATTGGCCTGTGTTTTCTGTTATTCATTCTGTTATATTATTAACCTTGTGGTATTTGGTCTAACAGGTCTGAGAGAAAATCGCAGGCATCCTGCCACTTACCTGGTTCACGGGGCGAAGGCCCTAAACAATGCCTTCCGCAGCTGGACCCGCAAAGAGGTAAAATATTAAACATTTACTTTATATTGTGTTGTACCTCTCTTTACTCATTCTTTTATTACTTGGTTTATTTTCCTTTCTAAAGTTAACTTTGACATAGGGGAAAGATTTTGATTTTGACCCAGAGAATGCTACTGAATGGAGCAGAGATGCAAGTTATTGCATTGGAATTTCCATGTTTAGAGGGAACAATTTAAATTTCACCAGTTAAGAGGAAATGTCTTTATTCACTTCCTAGCAAAGAGTTAAATGAGAAAATCAGTGCCACACTCATGTCTGGCTCTGTCAGATGTCCTTAGGCTGCCTACACCTATGAAGCTCATTTGTTTAATCAGTGTAAAAACAATGCCTTGTGGTTTTGCCGCCATTCAGTGTTATGTCTTGGTTCTGAACAGTTGCAAAGCAACCAGCAGAGACTCCAGGAAGTACCGGTCACTGACAGGAAATGGTGCAGCCTGACCAGAGTCATTAGCACACACCAGAGTCATCTCTGACAGAAATAAAAGAAGCTCATTTCCCACTGTGTCAGACTATTCCTCTAAATTTATTTGTCATGTATGAAATAATTCTATGAATAATAATCATGGTAACATAATAAGAGCATAGTATCAATTGTGGCTTTGCAAAATGTTGTTAGAGATGATTGATGATTATCCCCTACACTCAGGCTTTAGCAGATCATGAAGTGGAGATTCCAGAAACCATTAATACTCAGGCACTGGTGAAGGACCTGGCCAAGGAGATTCGTCTGGTGGAGGTAAATAAAATCACCGAAAGTTTGTTTTAATTCTACAAATGTGCATGTTTAATGTTTTTCTCACCTTTCTGTTTTAATGACTAAACGATAATCTGTTTTGTCAGGATATCTTTCAGCAAAACATAGGCCGCACAGGCCCTCAGTTTCCTGGTTCGCCACTCTCCAAAGCTCCCCTGACCACCTCTCAGAATTCAGGACGCCCCCCTGGAAAAAAGAAGGGGCCCAAGCCCAAGGAAACGATAGGGGGTGTTGGGCCCCCAGGAACCAAAAAGAAGAATCAGAAGGGACTACTCAAAGCAGAAGCAGGAGAACTCGACCTGATTGAGATCCACACCAAACATACGCTCAAGAAATTTCAGCCTGGAAAGTCCAAACACAAGAACAAAGTATGATGTTTGCAGATACTTGTGAAATAATGTGAATGCTTGTACAAGTGTACAAGTTTGATTTTCATGTATGCTTACAGTGATTGTCTCTTGTTGCAGTTGGAGTTGCCATTAGAGGAATTTGAAGGGAAGCTAAATAAAAGCAAGTTGAAACTTGTGTTGACCAATGGAAAAATTCAAGGGTAAGCTTTGAAGCCATGTGGAGTGTTCTTATCGTTTCTGTGATCTTATGGTCTTGCCACAGGTTGATGTTTTAACCTGCTGTTTTTCTGCCTTCAGAAAGAAGGATGGCAGCAGTAATGGTGCGGCAAGTACTGGAAACTACAAAAATCTTGCCACAGAAGGATCCAGTCTATCTGACTTGGAGTCTGAGGATGAGTTGCAGATTGATGAGACGCCTCCTCCACGACGCAAGATGGCTGGACTGAGCAAGAAGAAGAAGCTAAGTGGTAAGAATTTGATATGCATTTCTTGAATTTGTTCATTCTGCAAGCAAAATTTATGCGACTTCAGCATAGTGTTTTGAATGCCTGGACTAATGACAAAATTTGATTCTTAATATAGTTTCAGAACTGTAATTTAACAATGGTGAAATGTAAATTCAGGTCTTCCTAGAAAGCTGCCCAGAGCCAAACCCTGCTCTGACCCTAATCGCATCAGGGAGCCCGGAGAAGTTGACTTTGACATTGAGGTGAGATTATTATTGAAACACCCATCCAATCAGATATTTGAGAGCCAATTCTATTGCCATCTTTACCTATAACAGCCAGTAAAGGTCAGCCCCAGAGATTAAAAGAAGCTAGCCACTACACTACAAGTCAAAGTATTTCATACATTACTGCTGCTCACTTAAATTGACTTTGTTGTCCCCCTGCTGAGCAAATAAAACTTTGTTTAATAGTACAGTCCATGAAGTGTCCACAAAGACTTTATTTTACAGCACTTGTTCAGTCATAAACAATAGCATGTTTTCTCATCAGGAGGACTACACCACTGATGAAGAGGCACTAGCTGCCCATGGAGTGAAGGGTGGTGCAGGGGGCATTCTGGACTTACTGAAGGCCAGCAAACAAGTTGCAGGCTTGGACTCTACAGCAATTGGGTAAGATTGCCTTGCTCAGCAGTGATTGTAGTACCTATTGGTAGTTTTAAATAAATTTATTTTAACTGTATAGTTACAGTTTGAGTTCAGTGGTGTTCGAAGCTATGTAGCTGAAATGATAATTGGAGGCCTGTGTCATGACTCATAGTGTTGATGCATTGATCTTAAAAACTTTGTTTTATATATCTGCAGTGGGTTAGGCTCCCACTGTGTTTAAGAGTTTATAGTTTGAGGTGATTAGTGATTGCTCAACTCTGTACTTTTCTAAGTGAGGAAGCCCCAGCCTCTCCCAGCACTCGTGATGCCATCCAAGGGATGCTCTCCATGGCCAACCCCCCTTCATCATCGTCCTCTTCTTCCTCTTCGTCTCCTTTGTCCATATCTGGAGGCCTGACAGAAGGATTAGGGGTTGTCAAGGAAAAAGGTGGCAGGGCTGTGTGGGTGACAGGAGGGGTCAAAAAGTCAGCAAATTCTGAGAAGAAACCTGTCATTCAGCGACCTGGAAAACGCCCAATAAAACGGCCAGCCCGCCACCTTAGTGATGAGGAGAGTCCGGATGAGCAAGAGACTCTGGGAACTTGTTTTAAAGATTCAGACTATGGTGAGTAGTACAATGGTGCTGTACATATTTATGCTAGCTGAATATCATGAATTTTGATTGCTTCTTCTGATCAAACCAAAGTTTAATGATGGTAAACATTTTTTTAAGTTTACCCGTCCTTGGAGTCTGATGAGGAGGATCACACCAACAAGGCCAAGATGAAGCGGAAGAAAAACTGGGATGACACACCATGGAGTCCAAAAGGTAAACATAGCAGCAAGATTGATCAAACTTCTTTTTAGCCTTCTAAGGTTTAGTCTTGCAACAACTTATTTTTTATTTACAGCCAGGGTGATGCCCACCCTTCCCAAACAGGATCGACCAGCCAGGGAAGGGGCTAGAGTTGCCTCTGTAGAAACTGGCCTTGCTGCAGCTGCTGCCAAGCTCGCACAACAAGTGAGTTGGGGGAAACAAACATACTAGTCTTAGATGAATGTGTCCAGTGAAGATGTTCCTTAGAAAAGATAAAAATCTTCTTTGTTATTGTTTGTGATTCAGGAGCAGCAAAAGCCCGCTAAAAGGAAGTACACCAAAAAGCAGCGTCCCCCTGCTCCCGTCGTCACTCCTCCTCCCGTGCAGACTGATCCAGCCCCGCCCTCTCCAACACCTGCCCCAGAGTCTGCAGCAGATGTCAGCCCAGACAGGAGAGTGGATTATTACTCTGCTAGTCTGTTGGACCATGAATATACAGCAGGACCAGGACCTTTTGGCCCAGGAGGCCCTAGGGGCAGTGGAGCCATGGCTCCGGGTGTATTTCTCACTTCGCGAAGACCTTCCCTGTCTCCACAGAATAGCAGCTCTCACTCTGGTGCATCCCCTGCAGGTTTGGCCAGTCAGGGCACAACAGGAGTTGGTCAAGGTGAGCATGAACTTGAGTAGACTTTAATATTGACTGCAAAATTTCATATCTCTTAAAGTTTGTTTGTTTTTTTTCCTAATTTTTAATCTTTTACTTTGATTTAGGGAAACGTCCAAAGAAAGGACTTGCAACTGCAAAACAAAGACTTGGAAAAATTCTGAAAATTCACCGCAATGGCAAACTTCTCTTGTGAGAGATGTTGGAAATGTGGCTGAAGACTTAGTGAGAATGAAGAAAAGACCTTTTTGAAGTAGGTCTGAAGGAAATAGAGATAGTAATCTATATTTTGTACTCCAGATAAATTTGTTTACTGTTTTTACTTGTTATTGAACCTCACAAAATCTTGTCCTATACCAATAACTCTGCCCAATTCTGCTTACCCTTTACTGCAAAGGTATTTTCAGAAGCACATCTGTGGCTTTAAGTGAATCACTGTAATGTGCTGGACATGCACTCAGTGTGGTAATTAACTGTTAATTACCACCTATTTGACATCGCATTTGAATTTCAGAATGTCAGGTGGACATTGATTTAAAGTGGCAGTTGACAAAGGCAAATTGTTTCTTTTGTTTAGGCTGTTTTTAGAGGTTGTATTTATGCAAAAACATTGTAATATCCATCATACGTTTTTAAAAGGGAAAGAAAACAACATATCTTCTGGTCAGTTAAAATGTTATGTTTGTATAGGTCCCAATCCCATTCAAAGACCCATGGGTACAAATACTGACACAGTTGTAGTATTATTTTTTAGTTTCTTTTTTACCTCATTTTTACTACAATAAACAATTGTGCAAAACCTAAGTGTGTGCATATAGTATGCAACATGTATTAATGTTTTTTTGAGGAATTTGCCCCTGATGTTTGTATAGAAAATATATCTCCGTATATTGTAGCTCTACACATGAAATTTGAAGTGCTTAACTAATGCCAGGACTTACCACCATGATTCTATTTATTCTTTTCATATTTATTTAACAGGGCAGAGTTTTCTTCTTGGTTCCTACATCAAGTATTTTCAACCACTTAATACCTGTACAAAAACTGTAGCCATTACTTTGTTGTCACTGTAAATATTTGTAATATTTGTAATTAATATAGCTGCTAAAGAGCAGAAAAATTTTAGATTTAAAAAAAAAAAAGGTTCCTGCATGTTGCTGTGAATTGCGCCCCAAGTGTTAGCAGCACTCTTGGGTCAGAACTAGAGATGTGTTTTTGTATCACAGAATGTACTAGTCATAAAACGATGGCAAGAGGTGTAGATTTAACTTTGTGAAGGTGCAGGACATGAGTTTGTATGTAAATATATGTTGTAATTTAAGTTCTTTTATAGTTCAAAAACTTTCAGATCTTTCGTAACATAACTTGTACATTATACATTGCTGTATTTGGGAAATATCTGAAATAGTTCTTTTTTATATTTGTATGCAGTAACTGTCATGCTAAGTCCATGTTGTCTTGTTAGTGTTACTGGAAGCGTGCTGGAAAATGCCCTTGTTAAATTTCATCCATTTAGTTTTATATTAATTATTGTTGATTTTCACTCTTGTGTTGGTGTGAACTGTGCATTTTAAACATGATGTGTTTAAATACGACCTGGAAAAGATAAAATATACCTTGGACAAAATGTCTTTTTTTTTTTCTTTGAATTTATTTGATCACTGAATCACCAAAAGCATTGCTGGTGGGCAAATGAATGGTTTACTGATTTCTCATGTCTGCTGGAGAACCAAGGATTCATTGCATTCACGAAGATGTCATCTAGGAATGTTTTTGAATACACCATCAAGGCATGCTGTGTTGTATTAAACACATCTTCACTTAATTATTTATTCCAATAAAAGTACAGTTGAAATGAGAGATTAGTAACCCACTTGGATAATTTGAATATGGGGTGAATGCAGATTTACGCAGAGTTTTGAATGAATTACTGTGCTGCTATTGTTTTGACATCTAAGCATCCCATTGTTCAAATTAAGCACCACTTAAACCACTTTTTAGGGTTAAATACATTTGTTAATACAGTGTCCAGTCTTTATTCCTCAAATGTCAGTGAGTCTGAATACACTTTCATATTAAACTATATTTTTCAGAAAGCCTGGAGACTTCTGCTGTGTGCTTTCGTTTGCACATTTGATCAAAAGGTTGGGACTGGAAATACCAGTTACTTCCGATCTAAAATTCACTATCATTTTTTTTCTTTTTTAATAACAATTTCAAGGGAGTGCCCGGGTGAACGCAGCAGCAGGTATTCTCGCGAGAACTGAACTGCCCTACCACTCGTTAGTGCAAGATGGAGAAGCAAATGTAACACGCATTTGAGGTAGGCAGAAAGACTTATTCCAAAGTGTTGACACGGGGGTTTAGCAAAACGGTGGCAGACAATTGTCTTCCGTAAATTACTGATTCCTGCTCGTCACGGGAGCCGAGACGACAAAATTGTGTATTTTTAATGGTAATATATGGATCTTTTGCAGTGTAAACCGCCATTTTTAATTTAGCCATGATCCCATGGATAGAGCATTGTGCGGACGCGGAGCCCTGACTGCTAGCTGGTTAGCTCGCGCGAAACCCTCAAACAGAGAAGCCGCACACATAAACACACACACTCATGTTCACTGTGTGTGGGTATGTGCGCCCCTGTGCAGCTAATTCAGAGTCGGTTTTCTCCCTCAGCTGCAGCTCATTCTTTTGGGTAAAATGAGGATAACTGTTCAGTTAGTGTGTGTAGCAGAGTTGACTTTTCGTGATACGCTAACGTTAGCCGTTAAAGCCGAAGTAGCAAATGTTAGCCAAAACTGCTAGTAAACCTAGCTAACATCAAATGACTAGCTGTTAACTTTGCCTACGTTAGCGCCACTACTGACTTAGCTTTAACTGCGTAGGAAGCTACTTAAATAGCACTTAGAAATAATGGGATTTTAGCTGAGTGAACGCGGTTCCAACTTAAAGCTAACTAAGTTAACTTGGGAGTAATAATGACCTTTACTTCATTTTGTGTGGCTGTTGATGACTTTAACAGTTCATAATGTCAGCAGCTATAAATGCTGCATGCTGTTTTTAGATTAAATGTCTGTTCATTAGTAGAATCAGCATAATTTCGTCAAAAAACAAAAACACATTTGCACATTTACAAGTCTTGTGCAAGCGGTGGTGCCTCTTGGTGAAATCAGACCGACCTATTGAAATGTAAAATTTTTTAAGTGAATTTTTGTTACCTGTCAGCCTCTCTTTACCTATTAGTCATCCTGTCAGTCACTTTTAATTGTGAATGTATGACGCTGAAGTGGATTTCATGTAAAGGGTGCTACATGGGTTTTTGTGTTCTTTATTATTTAATAAAACTGTTGCCAGGTTGTTTAATTAATGTCTGTCCTTGGCTGGCTCATTAAAGGTGATCAAGTATGAAACAGCTTAAAAGTGGAGCTGTGACTAATTTTTCACCAAATATTATTGTACTTGTATGCACTTAAAAATCTGGGCACTTGGGGTAATTATGTGCAATGATATAGAGGTTATGATTAATACCATAATAATTTAATAATAGTATTGTTTTAGACAGAGTGTTGCTTTCGCTGATGGGTTTTTTATAAATAAAAGTCTGGTTGACCAAAACAAGGCATGCACATCAATAGCAAGTCTGAGGTGAGCAGTGTAGTTTAGTTATCAAATAATTCATTTTGTTTACGAATAGCACATGACCAGAAGAATCTACAGATTTGTTAGAAATGTCATTAATGTGCAAAACCACATACATCATGACACTTGTGTATAAAGGGAAACCATTCAGGCCCTGAAGCTAGAAAGTCAGTGGTGCGTTTGAATTGGAAATTGAAAATAATAATAGTAATTCAGTTCAATTTTATTTATATAGTGCCAAATCACAATAAAAAGTCGCCTCAAGGCGCTTTATATTGTAAGGTAAAGACCCGACAATAATTACAGAGAAAACCCAACAATCAAAGCGAACCCCTATGAGCAAGCACTCGGCAACAATGAGAAGGAAGAACTCCCTTTTAACAGGAAGAAACCTCCAGCAGAACCAGGCTCAGGGAGGGGCAGTCATCTCTCGGGACTGGTTGGGGCTGAGGGAGAGACAGGACAAAAGACATACTGTGGAAGAGAGCCAGAGATTAATAATAACTAATGATTAAATGCAGAGTGGGGTATAAACAGAGTAAAAACAGGTGAATGAAAAGAAACACTCAGTGCATCATAGGAACCCCCCCCCCAGCTGCCTAGGCCTATTGCAGCATGATGGCACAGGGTCACCAGATCCAGCCCTTAACTATAAGCTTTATCATAAAGGAAAGCTTTAAGCCTAATCTTAAAAATAGAGAGGGTAGATGAAGTCTGCCGGGTACAGTCCTGTTTTAGATTTTAAATTAAACATCATAAATAAATGTTTAACCAAATGTTTCAGTTTTTTATGGAATTCTGCCTCTTCAGAAACACTGATTGGCATCATGGATTTTCCTGAGTCAAAATGGACCTGGGGGGGGAACCATGCAAGTAAGCATGATTTGTCCATAAATAGTTAGGCAAAGAGTCTGTATTATCTTAATTAACAGAAGCATTTTCTTATTATTTCTAATAAAACAAATGTGTATTTTAAGCTTGATTAAGTTAAACCCCACTTAGAAAAAAACTTGTTGTAAATCAGAGTCCTGATGATATTCCCGTGGTGGAAGCCAGTTAAAAAGTCGTGGGGATAAACGCTATTTATTTATGTAGTTAGGTTTACACTGCTTTCATTCAGTGCTGACCCTTATCACCAGCTTTTAACTATATTAAATAGGGATAATGTTACAAGTGACTAAATTGTTCCATTTTTTTCTTCATTCAAACCTAATTTCATTGTTTTTCATGTTTTCAGATTGAATAAAGCAACTGCATAGTAAACCAATGATGAGAAAGGTGGAGCCACTGAAACAGAGCAGATTCTGGTGAGTATTGCTGCCCCCCACCCCGCATTGACTGAACTCAGCGGGCTGTACGCATTACTACATGAAGACTATACCTATCTGTAGGGATTAATCGATTTAAGCACTGAATATCAGTATCAGTCAATTTTTGCATCAGCTTGTTGGCAAATAAGACGATATTCAGAGATGGCAGTGGTTGATCTGTTGGAGCGGGTTTGCACAGGCTAAATGCTATGGTAGTTTGATGAAGTGCTGAAAGACATTAATACAGTTCAGTTTTTTAAAAATATTTGCTTTGTTTCCATGGAACAAAAAGCAGAGTAAATATCAAAATCAAAACACCCCCATAGCTATTGGCCCAAAGTTTCAATAATTCCTAGGCATTTGCCATCAGTTTCCAGTATGAAGAGGAGCAAGGTATTTTTGAATTTCCTTAATAATAAAAATAACATTTGATCCTTAGCAATGTGATCTCCTTTTCCTGTTCCTTGTGGTTTTATCTATCTAACCAGATGGTCTTGGTGAGATTGACTGTTCCATTTTTCAGTCATTGTTCAGCTCTGAAAACCTGGACTCAGTGACATTGTTTTTGCAGCTCATAGTACCCAAATGCAACTTTAGGGAAAACACACAGGGTGTGCATGACCTTTTTGAAAGTTTTTGTTTTATATCTGAAAACTAAACACTCTTGGCAGTTATATCTGTTTATTATAAAGAGCTGTGAGTAATTAACATTTCACCAATATACAGCCAATGTCAATAAAATGTCAGTTTATATTATAGTAAAACATTTTAAAACACACATCTATCCATTTATGCAATTCAGGCTCAGGATGGGCTGGGGGGAGGCTATTTATGATAATGCAGAGATTTAGGGTTTCATTGCGTTCCCGCTCATTTTGTATACATTTTGAATTCATGTACCAGCAAATAATGCATGAATAATTCAAATTTATTGGTTAAACAAGTGTGTTCCTGGAAAAAAACAAAAAAACAATGCTTGCTCTTTTTAAAAAAAAAAAAAATTCACAGTGAGTTTTGGCATATGTAAAAACCACATTTAAATCATCTAGAACCATAATGTAGCACTGGGTAACTTGGGGAGTAGGTTTTTGTCTGTGTTAGTGCTTAAAGATTTGAATTAGGCACTTGCTTACTTCATGAGACAAATCATGCACACATAATGCAACCGTGGCTGATATTAAAAAACAAAAACAGTAACTAAACAGCAACCCCGACACTTATTTAGCACAAAAGAAGTATATTCTGCAGCTTTTGTAAATGTGATTTTATAATATGTGATATGTAAGTATTCATGGATCAAACACCTGCAACTGTGTTGATGCATTGTGTTTGTATTTTCCAAACTGTTCAGTGGCTATAACATTGTTTTGATGCTCATCTAAGTTCATAGGAATATGTCTGGGCTTAAGGCTGATATATTTTAATCAAAATAACTTGAAGAACTGTGTGGATTTGGTATGTTAAGATGTTATGGTGGTGCGTCCCACAGAGGGCCTTTGCCCCCATATAAATACGCACTGCATCGATACAGACAACAGTAGCTTCTCATTCTCAGTCGTAGCGTTATTCACTTTTTGCACACTACCCAGACTCATCATGACTGTGCCAAGAGCTAGTGCCTATGTGCTATGGAAACAGGCGCGGACACATTAATACTCTGGACGGACGAACAAACTTCTTTGTTGACTCGGTATTCAATTTTCCCTTCTGCAAACTGAAAACAAAACTCGCAGTGTCACGTTAGACCAGTCCGACAATGATTCAGCGACTTGTTCTGCGTTTCTGCTCGCTGCTCAACTAACGGTAGCTAGCTCGCTAGCTAGCGCGTGCAACGACTGTAGCTGCAGAACCAGGAACTCCGAGCCTTAAAAAAAAAGAAAGAAGTGACGTTAGTGTTTCCAGGTGTTTTGCACACATTCATCTGCTTGTCGGTGGTCATCGAGTGGCTTTTACAGATTCATTTTAACTGGAGTGGGGCCGGCGCAGAACTAGGGAGTGCGGGCTCCTTTTTTGCGGCCTGCGCAGCCCCGACCTAAATTAGTCAAGAGTCAGGTCAGGACAGGATAGTGAATCTGTGAGGTCTGGTTTGACAGCTGTGTCACAAATGGTCCTAACGGTTTGATTTTTCTTTAGTTAAATTGTGAATGTTCATCGCTGATGGCACGCATGACTTGACTGTGACTTGGCTGACTTTTTTTAAAAAACGTTTGGTAAGTTAGAATTTCAGAGAAAGATCGTTTGCTAACGGTACCGGTAGCTCGGTGTTAGCTGGTCAGGGGTTAACGTCTCCGCAGCAAACGTTGCCGATCGATTCCGTTGCTACGTTGAGCTTTTCAGCCGTTTTTGTTTTCTTGGACGTGTTGCTAGCTAATCACAAGCATAACATTCCGTGTTTATGACTAATAACTGCGGTGTGGCTTTTGAGTACTCACTTGTTAACATTAAGTAAATAACGTTAAGCTATTAGCAAAGGTGACGTTAGCGTGTTAGCTAGGTAGCTATAACTTTAACCTGTAAGCTTCAAGTCATTTGAGTTGATGGGAAAAGCGCACAGGGAGGCGTACTGTTTGCCTTAAATCTCCCCTGAATTTGAAGTTGGTGAAACGTTAGGCTACTGTTTTAGGTCAATAAATGGGGCCCAATATAATATGATTAACTTTGTGTCGTACATTGTTCGCTAGCCACCAGCTAATACTCTGCACGGTTTGCTTTGTGATCAGACTTTTAGAGAGCCTGACATTTAATATTATCATCTTTTTAACCAGTGCTGGTGACCAATCATCTCTTTGCTGTAACAGATTTTCAAGGAATGTGGCCATATCATCTACCTTTGCTAATTCATTGAGTGCCCTGCCAAATGTTAAGATTTGTAGTCGACTGTATGTATTTTATGTGCACTTCAAGTACATGATGTACGAATTTCCATAGATACACAGTCAGGAGGTACTTTTGTGCATCCATCATGAACTGGATATTATCCAAATCATTAAAATATTTAACTGGTGCATTAAAAAAAGAAATTTAGCTCATTGTGCTCTTTGGAAAAAAATGTCTTTGGTATTGTGGTATGTGGGACACTGTTGTGGATTTGATTTAAGGTTTGATTTTGCAGGTAGACCTACTGGAACATGCCATTAAGTGGGCATTGCCAAATAATTTTCTGTAAGTACATATAACTAAGTCTTTTTTTATTAGTTAATGTTAATATTTCTACATCCGAATGATTATTTGGTTCAGAGCATTTAGATGTGTAACTGCAGAAATTTTGCATCATAGCACAGTGAAATTCATCCTTGAGTATTGTTTTATGGTTTACATTAACATTTCTCAACAGGAGCAGCAAATAGAGATTATCAACAATGAAGGTTGACAGAAGCAAGTTGAAGAAAACTCCTACTGAAGCTGTGAGTACATTTGATGCTGCCTGTCTTTCGTAGCGCCTAAAGTCACTGGAGCTTAAATTGCATATAGTTGAGATACTTAGAATGACTTTTCTCTAATCAGATATGATAAAAGCTCATAATGGGAGCAGCCCCTACATGATTTTATTTACTGTATAACAGAAGAACTTGTTAGATGTGGCTTACTTTTTTACTTACTGTAAGGAATTCAGGGTTTTTACTGTCTTAAAATGGGTCATTCGGGAAGGTGACTATGAATTTATGCACGATATATGCAGTAAAGGTGATGAGTCTATGGTAACTTATTTGATAGAAATCTGTGAATTTTCTTTTTATCTAACATTTTGATAAGCAAAAATGGCTGTTATGCTTGTTTAATGAAACTTTGATTAACGAATCTGGTTAAAGAAATAACTTTATTATGATGCTGGTGATGACTCGTTGGGACTTTGTGGGTAAAACTACTCTGGGCACCAAACATTTACCTGAGAAGCACTTTGAACTGACTGTTGTCAAATGAATTTAGTTAAATTAAGCTGAATTACTTTGATGTTGGGGGTTTAAGAATGGAGTTTGGAGGTTTGGCCAAACAGCACTACATGCCTGTTATTTAAAGGGCTGCTGCTTTTTCCAAACCTTTTAAACTATTAGTTTTTAAAAATTTTCCTTGCAGAATTAGGAGACCAAAAGCAGACATAAAATATGTAACAGCAATATTGTTGTTTACCTTGATGATAATGGGTGCACAGCTGATTGCAGTGATAAGCATTTAAACAGTGACAGGACAGGACACATTGTATTGTAGGATTGTGATATTCAGAACCCAAAATTTTGGTTGGTTAAACCAAGTAATGCCACCACGTTCTTTAACTGTTGGTTCAAAGATGTTGAAGTCTTGTACTACTAGGCAGACTGCAGCACCGCTCACTTTGTGATGGGAATTTGTAAACAAGCAAAGTGGAAAGTAAGACAAGTGACAGCCCTGCTAAAAGCAGGACACTCCAGCAATACTTTGATCTAGAAAATGAGCCCTTATATCTAAACTGCTTTAGAATAAAGTGGCATTTAATCACATTTTGCTCAAGGCTGTTGGTGGTAGTATTTGTATATACAATTTTAACCTTGATCATTAGATTGTACAGAGTTTTGACTTTACCTTGATTATAGACTACTTGATTGGTCTGTTTTTTCTTTTTCTCCTCTATTTAAACAACTGGTAATTGGAACATGAGTTAAAATATTGTGGGTCATTGTATTTGGTCAATATTGTGAGATAAGAGGAAATGGAGATTTTACTGTCTATCACGGTATCTGTGTTGGGTGCTTTGTGTTTTGAGAAAAGGCATAAGGGTACATGAACTCTGCTTGACAACACCTTTTGTGATCCCTCTGCACCAACAGCCTGCTGACTGCAGGGATCTTATCTAGAAAAGCTCAAGGCATGCAATGATGAGCAACTACTGGTTGAATTGCAGCACATCAAGACCTGGAATATTGGCAAGGTAAGACTCAAAGAATAGACTGGCTGAAGGCAATGATCGTCCTCCAGTGTTTTCTGACACACAAACTCTAGAACAGCGTTCCCTGTAGGCCTAGAATTGTGTGGAATATTATGAATATGAGAACAAGAACTGTATTTCAAAAATTTGTCAGTTTGGCTAAAATAACAAATGTACATGTAATAATTTCTGGACCACACTCCTAGAAATATCTCCCCCAAATGAAATGATAGAAAACAGTAGATAATGGCTAGATTTTCTCCTCCTTGAACTCTTTTAGGCAGCCTCTAGTGAGGACACAACATTGTCTTAGCCAACTAAGACAGTGTTAATACAGATTAACAGAATGAAAATGAAATGGTGACTTAATCTTTGCCTCAATACTACACATTAACCAGTAGAGTTTCTCAAGCTTCTTGGCTGCAGGTCTTCTTTTAAGGTTGCCACTTTTTTTCTGACAAATCAGTATAAATACTTTTTAATGGCCCCAACTGCACTGTGCAATGAGCTATGTTGACATATAAAATTACTGTCACAGGAGGTGTTTAATCCTGAGTTTTGGAAAAAAAAGAAAATCTGTTTGTGCATAAAAAATGTTGGATAATGACATAATATAGATGTTTTTTTGGACTGCCCAACTTGATTGTTCCCATTAATAACTTGTTCTCATATTTTTAAAAACATTTTGAATTGGCATGTAATGACTGTCCTGTACCAGGAAGAGTAAAATTGGCAGCTGCCAACATGTTTACAGTAAGCACCAACAGTAGAGAACCAAATGTTTTTGCCACCCTGAATAGCATTTTTTTTTTTTTAACATTGTTACTGTGTTCAAGCTGTAAACCTGAACAATAAATTGACTCTGATATCGTTTTAACATTTGAGTTTTAAGCATATATAAAAATAATTATCTACAGTGTCATGGCAGAGTCATTGGCATTTCCCATGTGTGGGCCAGACTTGCTATCATTACAGAGTCCTAATACTCAGGAAGAAGTACCACTAATTTGGGGTTAGAATACAAAACCTAAAAATTAATTGGCATTAAATTAAACGTAAGATACATAAGAGTTGGTTGACAGTTGTTTACAATTTTTTTTTCTCCCCTTCAACAGTGTGAACTTTACCATTGGGTGGATACTGTTTGGACCGCTTTGATGGCATTCTGTGTGATGCAGGCCAGACAGTAGAGAATATGTCATGGCTGCTGGTGTGTGACCGTCCAGAGAATGAACAGCTCAAAGCCTTGCTTTTGGCAGTTCTCAACTTCACAGCTTTGCTCATTGAGTATAGCTTCTCTAGGCACCTCTACAGCTCTATAGAGGTATGCTTCAACCTACTCCACTCTTGAGTACTACTGATTAATTTTTTGAGCTGTGGTTATGTCAGGGGGGGGGGAGAAGTTCACAGACTTAAAAATTTTTGTTTTATTTACCACCCACCCCTTTTACAGCACTTGACCACCTTGTTAGCATCATGTGACATGCAAGTGGTCCTGGTCTGTGCTGAACCTACTCTATGTGTTCAGTCAGCGGTCCAACTACATCACAAGACTTGGATCTGACAAAAGGACGCCTCTCCTGGCCCGTCTGCAGCACTTGGCTGAGGTCTAGTGAAGTTTTCTTATCACAATGATTCCAGCTGTCCCTCAAACAGAGTCAAATTGTTTAGCTTCTTTGTTGTTTTCTGCAGAGTTGGGGAGGAAAGGAGAATGGCTTTGGTCTGGCTGAATGTTGCAGAGATCTGGCTATGACGGTAAAACATTTTTTTAGAATGATGTTTAGTAACCACCTACTAATTTACCACTACTTAAAATTTTTTTTTATTATACTTCCACTGCAGAAGTATCCTCCCAGTGCCACCACACTTCACTTTGAGTTTTACGCTGAACCAGGCCCTGAGGTCAAAGTAGAGAGAAAGGTATGGGCTAAAACATTTACTAAAATAGTCATAATAAAGATGGAATATTTGGAATATTCTAATGGCTTGACTTCTTCCTCATCTTTTCTGAATTCCTTATTCCTATAGCAGACAAGTAGTAACACACTACATTATATTCACATCGAGCAGCTTGACAAGGTACAGTCAAATTTGAATTGGGTCATTAACAACAAAACAATTAACAGTATCTTGGCTTCTTGACAATATACACAGGGTTTATTTTGATTTTTGTTTCGTAGATTTCAGAGAGCCCATCTGAAATCATGGAGTCACTGACAATGATGTACAACATCCCAAAAGACAAACAGACCCTACTGTTCACTCATATTCGACTGGCCCATGGTTTCTCAAATCACAAGAAGAGGTTGCAGGCTGTACAAGCCCGACTACATGCTATCTCTATACTGGGTAAGCAAAACTCTTTTTTTTTTTTTTTTTTTTTTTGTAAGAAAGTGACATTGTTTTGATCCTAGTTTAAAGTTCTGACCTTTTTTTTTTTTTCTTTTTTTTTTTTTTGTTCTTCTCCCTTTTCTTCCTCATGCAGTGTATTCAAATGCACTCCAAGAGTCCGCCAACAGTATTCTGTATAATGGCTTGATAGAGGAGCTGGTGGATGTCTTGCAGATTACAGACAAACAGCTTGTGGTAAGAAAGTTTTTTTTTAATTTTTTTTATGCTTGATCACTGTCATTTCACTAAATGCATCATATTAGTAAAATGGCTTTTGATGTGTTTTGTGGCTCTGTCAGAAGGTGATTTTTTTTTTTTTTTTTTCTTGTCTGTTCTCTGAAATACTGTTGGATTTTGTTCTGCAGGATATCAAGGCAGCCTCTTTGCGCACTTTAACTTCAATTGTCCATCTGGAGAGGACGCCCAAGCTTTCCAACATTATCGACTGCACCGGCACTGCCTCGTACCATGGCTTCTTGCCTGTGTTGGTTCGCAACTGCATACAAGCAATGATTGGTGAGAATATATCAGAAATTGTTGTCTAATTTTTTTAGTGAGTAATGCGCAAGAAATGCAGTAAACAAAATGTAAGCTTTTGTTAACTTCCCCCTATTTGTTTCCTAGATCCTCTGATGGAACCTTACCCACACCAGTTCGCCACAGCACTCTTCTCATTCCTCTACCATTTGGCTAGCTATGATGCTGGAGGGGAGGCCCTTGTGTCCTGTGGAATGATGGAAGCCCTCCTTAAGGTACATCAACATCCTACAATACGTCATCACCATTCATAGTGTTATCTTTAAGAAATATTTTATTTGTTGTCTTGTACTTCGTAGGTGATCAAGTTCTTGGGTGACGAGCAGGACCAGATCACCTTTGTGACAAGAGCAGTGCGGGTTGTGGACCTCATCACCAACCTCGACATGGCTGCCTTTCAGTCCCACAGCGGCCTTTCCATTTTCATCTGCAGGCTAGAGGTTTGTTATGCATACTCCTAACATAGCCACTTTTAGGTACATTCATTCAGTCCTCTGCATTTGCTTATTCCTCTCTCTATCAATTTCTTAATATAGCATGAGGTGGACCTGTCGAGGAAAGAGTGCCCTTTTGTCATCAAGCCAAAGATCCAGAGGCCTAGTGCAGCAGTCGAGTCTGAGGACATGGACACAGACATGGAGAGTAAGTTAAACATGGAATGTCTGCACATGTACATGTGCTTATTCATGCCGATATAAGCCAATCACATGCAGTCAGGACAATGCAGAAACAGATTAGTATCTTCAGTTAATGCTTAACATCAGAATGGAAGTTACTATGATCTCTCACTTGACTGTTTTGTGAATGCTGGTGCCAGGAAATAGACTGGTATTTACATAGCGCCTTACTGACCACTCAGAATGCTTGACATTAGATGTACATTCATAGAGAGCTTTATTCCACAAACTTGTAGCATTTTATGTCTCACATCTACAGGCAATTTAAAATAGATTTTACTTTGTGCATGGCACAGGGAGAGCATGCAACCTATCTGGATAATGGTTCCAGGAAAGTGTGATCCTAGAATCTTGTTTTTTTTTTTCATGCTATAGAAGGTGCTAGCTTTTATTTATTTGAAAAACACTAGTGTGGCTGGAATCTAGACTGCTTAGGAATGTAAATGTGGTGTGAATCCAGGGATGGTGTCAATTGTTCAGGCTGCTGCAGGTTGTATAAGGGTAACGGCAATGTTTGGCTTGCAGATTTGGGGCCCCTTTAAACCAGTTATCATTTAAGTGACTTAGTTTACTTGACAATTGTTGTTGATGAACACAACAGTGACTTCTTAGCACTTCACCAGCTTCTCCAGTCATTCAAATCTGTTTTGAGTAAAACACCTCTAGGTTGAATGTTGTTGGATGCATGTGGGGCTGATAGATCTTTAAAATCTATTGGGGTTACTCCTATACAGAGGAAATGTTGGTGTTTTGGCATTTTAGTCAGCACCAAAGGAAAACTCATGAGCGCCAAAATAATCAGTCTGTGATTGTATTTAATCAAACACAGCAGTTGAACAGGCAGCACATAAACTTAAATGTGACTTCTTTGATTTTCCAGCAATCAGCTTTTCTTTTCCCTCACTCACAGCCACTGTAGTTTACACAGGCGCTGGATCACCCAGCTAAGCTGCAGTGTTTTGGTTTTGACTTTCTCTGACTTTTATGGTGTTTTATGGTCTGAATACTTAAAGAGGAGATGCTCTGTTACAGCCCAGACTGGTGGTTTTAGTGGTAATATATTGCAGGGTTGTGACACGCCTTCGTGGGTTGGATCATGCCTTAACACACCTTGTGTTATTTAAATCACCATGTTCAGTGCCAGTCCAAATCGAGCAGTCCTGGGTGCTGAGGGATCAAGGACCCAATGGGTTAATTTTGATTTCCAATAGTGATATCCCCACAATGGGGAAACCAGTGTGTCTTTAGTGTAACAGTCATCTGCAGCTAAAGTTAAGTCTTCTGCTTTGCTTCTCTTTCTCTCCTGCTTTGGTCATATTTTAATGAAGCTGAATTCACACTAAAGCTGTTCTTTATACGTGTTCCTGTTTTTATTGTCAGATGACTATATGGGCATGAGTGACACAAATGGTGCTTATTAAGATTAATGTAAACTAGCCTTTACTTTTAAGCCATTTTCTAAACCTGCTTCTCTTCACTGTTAAAATCCCAGTCTGAAAACAGTTGTCTGACAGAATCCCTGTTTACATTAGATAAGTCTTGGCTTTAAAATGACCACTGAGAATTTTTGAAGTTGCATGAGACTCTTGATTTCTTGTTGGTGGCTATACTGATGGTTTGTAGTCAGTATGTAAAAGGGGAAATGCATAGGTTTCTGTCCAGTAACGGTGCACACACTCATTAAGGGCAACAGCATTCAGTCCTCTGTTTAGTCAACAGTGAAGGCCCATTCTCAGCCAAAACCCTGCTTATGTGATGCAGTAACGTTAAAATGGATACTGCATTCAGATAGTGGTTTGAATATGTTACAGAATCCATTCAACAAAAAGGGTACCATACCTAAGTACTTGTGTGGTTTTCCTAATGAAGTGCTTACAAGATGCTGGGCAAGCCCTGAATTTTTAAGTTGTAGTCTTTTAGCATGGCCAGCTTATAATTATTCACCTGACTGTTGTGTTTATTTGCCAATATTGTGAATGCTCAGTGTCAGAAGTTGCCATGGAAAGCAGCCCCCGACCATCAACATCTTCTGGCTCCAGAGTTGAGGGAGACCACCGAGCACAGAGCAGCACTGCTAACACACCTCGTGCAGGTATACCCATCGGACACAAACGAGTGCACAATAAGCTTGCCACTACTGTATTCTTTAATCACTTCACTGAGACTCTTATCTCTTTAGGTATGCAGTGTATCCCCCAGAGGGCAGCTCTGTTAAAGTCAATGCTAAATTTCTTGAAGAAAGCCATCCAGGACCCTGCCTTTTCTGATGGCATCCGCCATGGTGAGTCATTGGAGTCCTTTTGCTTGTTGTACAGATGAACTTGCGATCAAAGATCTTGTACTAATCTTGTTTATATATGTTGCTGTGCATCTCATTTTGCAAATGTTGTCTCTTTATGTGTATTGTGCACTGACCCCCCCCCAAAAAAAGTAATGGATGGGTCCTTGCCTACCTCACTCAAGCACATCATCAGTAATGCAGAATATTATGGCCCCTCACTGTTCCTCTTAGGTGAGTACACAGTTACACTTCAGGAAAGCTTTTAAGTTTACTGACTTTAGAAAAACATTTTTCTCATATTAAACTGTCTGCTTCATCAGTGTTTGTTTTTTCAGTGTTTTGGATTATAATTGCCATTCTTCTGCCCTCCCCCAAAAATCTTTTGTGCGTGTGTGTGTGTCTTTTGGGGTTTTAGCGACAGAGGTGGTGACGGTGTTTGTATTCCAGGAGCCATCCCTGCTCTCCTCCCTGCAGGATAATGGTCTCACTGATGTCATGCTGCATGCCCTTCTCATCAAAGATGTGAGTTTCCAGTGCTGTGCTGTTTTTTTCTTTTGTTTTCTTAGTGTCTTTGACACTTTGTGACAGTTCAGTATTGGTCTAATTTGTCTTATTGTCTGAGCCCATGTGCTGGTTTTGATGTCTGAAACTGTTTTCTAGTTATGTCTTAGCACAGATTCAGATTATCTTAGAACTGAAGTCTTCATTCATTTCACTATTTTTACCCAGTCTTGTTTTCTTCTCCAGGTTCCTGCTACCCGCGAAGTATTGGGTTCTCTCCCCAATGTGTTTAGTGCCCTCTGCCTGAATGCAAGAGGCCTGCACTCTTTTGTTCAGTGCCAGCCCTTTGAGCGCCTCTTCAAAGTGCTTTTGTCTCCCGATTACCTGCCTGCAATGCGACGACGGCGTAGCTCTGACCCTTTGGGTTAGTTCCCTGTCTTTTTGTCTTCCCCTGATCTTCCCCTGTGAAACACATTTCATTGGATGGTATATTCTTTATTTTGATTCAGGTGACACTGCATCCAACTTGGGTAGTGCTGTGGATGAGCTCATGAGGCACCAGCCCACTTTAAAAACAGATGCTACTACTGCCATTATTAAGGTAGTCCAAATTTTATTTGCAAATATTTCAAGTCTCAAAATATAACATGGCAAGATATCTAAAGCAAAATTTCTGTTACAGTTGCTTGAGGAGATGCTGCAACTTAGGTCGAGCTCCTGAGTACATCTGCCAGAAACCATCTATCCAGAAAGCAGATGGCACTGTGGCAGTTCCACCAGCACGCTCCAGCCATGCTGCTGAAGAAGCTTCAAGTGAGGATGAAGAAGAAGAGGAGGCTCTTCACACATTCAGCCAGCAGCAGGGGGAACCGGAGAGCAGCAGACAGTCAGTGCCACTTGAACTGTATGACTCTGAGTTCATAACACAATAGAACAGAAAAACAGCTCCTTATAGACTTTCATTATGTTTCCAGGTTAATTGACTCAATTTCAACAGTTTGTGATAGAAGTTTTGATAATGTGTGCATTCTTGCAGGGTGGTTGGCACTGAGGAACGGATACCCATTCCTCTGATGGATTATATTCTTAATGTGGTAAGTCTTTCTTTCAGTGCTTGTATTTTCTGGTTTATGTTGCAAAATATTTCAAGCTTGGAAATGGTCTAAGCTATTAAAACTGTTTACCTATTTTATCAGTTTAGTCCATAATTTGGTGTACACATGTTTTCCAGATGAAGTTTGTGGAATCCATTCTGAGTAACAACACCACAGATGACCACTGTCAAGAGTTTGTCAAACCAGAAGGGGCTTCTGCCTCTGGTCTCTATTCTGGGCCTGCCCAACTTGCCCATAGACTTCCCCACTTCAGCTGCTTGCCAAGCAGTTGCTGGTGTTTGCAAGTCCATATTGGTGAGCACAAACTAAAGATCACTATTGTTGTTTTTTTACTTTTTAGAAATTGGCACACATAATCCTTGATGTTGGACTTCATGCACTTTAATCTGCAGTTCATGGGCAATTTGAAAATGTCTTAATTTCCCCTAAATTCTGCCCCTTAGACTCTTTCACATGAGCCTAAAGTACTCCAGGAGGGCCTGTGCCAACTGGACAGTATTTTGACATCTCTGGAGCCACTTCATCGACCAATTGAGGTGCCTGGTGGGTCTGTGCTTCTCCGAGAACTGGCTAATGCAGGCCATGTCACAGATGCCACATTGTCAGCCCGTGCAACACCCCTTCTACATGCTCTTACTGCAGCGCATGCCTACATCCTCATGTTTGTCCATACTTGCAGAGTCGGACAGGTAAATGCAGATTTTTTTCAATTTTTTTTTTTGGGGAAATGTGATTTCTAAAAACAATTGGAAGTAAGCACCCATGCAGCCAAGTGTTTTCTGTTGTACATTTGTACTTAAGTGCTCTCTGGAGCTCTTTAGACAAGAGTATCCATGTATTCCTTCCCAATTTGTTTCTCATAAAATACTTTAAAAAACTGCTATGCAGATGTCTTATGAGGAAGGAAATGTATTGAAATGCAAATGTTAGACCTCAAACATTTTACTTTTGTTACTACCAAATGGAAACTCAATCCACATACTATCTTGACTTTAGAGCAGTACTTAAGTGTTGGTATACTTTCATTTGAAGTGTTTCAAAAATGTAATCGCAACCTATATACAGTATATTGTTGTTGTAAAGAATTTGACTCAATGATCAGATCTGTTCCTGACATCTTTTCTTTTTTCTTTTTTTTTTTTAAGTGCACAGTCGGTTGTACTAAGACAGGTGTGTCCAAACTGCGGCCCGCGGGGCAAACAAGGCCCGCACGTAACATCACAGTTCTATAAAGATAGTTGATATGGCCAAAAAGGACCAGGTTGATGATAATGTAGATACAGTAACAGTCATAAAGATATTTGCGAAACAGGTCATTTCTTTATTTTATTTATAAGGCCTTCATAAATCCTGTTGACTACAGTCTACTTACCAATATAAGCAGAGACATTATACATCAACAACACATAAAAACATTGGAAGTCATTTTTCTTCTTTTCCCCCCTGAAATCACTTTTTCACAAAAGATCACTTTTTGGCACAACACTGGCAGCTGGATAAGAACAAGTTTCCAAAGATCCGAACATTTGCAAATAAAATGTTCAGCTTGTTTGACTCCACATATTTGTGTGCACAGATTTTCTCTGTTCTGAACTTAAACAAGTACTGCTTGAGATCAAGACTAAGTGACTCCCACCTACATGACATTTTACGCATGTCTACCACTGCTTTGGAGCAAGACCTGCCTTGTGTACCTGTGTCCTTCACATTAGTGTCAGTAATTTACCTGTTGCTCTGTTATCAGAATTACACAGTAGTATTTTTTTATTTCTGTATGTTTAGAAATTTCAGTTGGAAATTCAGAGAGCTTTTATTCTCTACATTTGGTTACTTCATGTTTGTTTGCTGCATGGGAATGGAAGTATTAAATAACAGTATTTATATGCATCTTTCATTCTTTAAAATGATGTCATCTGGGACTGTTGGCCCTTGGGCACTTTCGCATTGTCAAATCTGGCAGTTTGGACACCCCTGTGCTAAGAGAATCTTTTTAATGATGATTACCAGTACAAAGGGGTTTTAAGTAGTAGAGGTTTTTAAATTGAAATTGATTCAGCAGTTCTGAATGTTTCTGTTGTCTTCTAAATAGAGTGAAATCAGAGCTATTTCAGTAAACCAGTGGGGCTCCCAGCTCGGCTTGAGTGTTCTCAGCAAGCTCAGTCAGCTCTACTGTTCTCTGGTATGGGAGAGCACCGTCCTGCTATCCC
>JAMQGT020003177.1:0-12280 GCA_024447675.2 Pterophyllum scalare | reverse complement strand
ACAGCACTCAGCAGGCTGCGGTCTGGACTCTGAGGGCCGTCGCAGCTCCTTCATTCTTGCTGCTGTGCTTGGATCATCGTCCTGTTGGTGACCCAGTTTGGTCCAAGCTTCAGCTGTGGGACAGACGGCCTCACGTGTGACTCTAGAATACTTTAGTATACAGAGGAGTTCATGGTCCACTCAGTGACTGCAGGGAGCCCAGATCCTCCGCCCTCCTCCACCGTGCTGACAGCTGCTCTGAGGTGTTTGTGATGCTGTACATGATGGACAAACATCTGCACTTTGGTCTGTTTGTTCCAGAAGTCCATGTTTGGCCTGTGGACCGTAGTTTGGACACCCCTGGCCTTGATGGTCTTTTATCTGCTCTAATAGCTTAACTGTTGTCACTGCTGTTGAAGTGTTCACATGCAACACGCACACCCACTGATTCACTGGCAACAAGCTCAAAAATGGGTCTTTACACAGCATGAAGCTGTCATTATGTTGTGAGCGACTTGAACTGTGATGAAATGTGAAAATGTTCACTTGAGACAGCACTTGAAAAAAGTCTGTTTAGTCTGCAGGCGGTTTTGGATACAAGGAGCTTTGTGGTGATGTAACATAGCCTGAGGCAGCCATGTTGGAGGTCATCAGTTGTTGGTTAACAGTGACTAACAGAAGCTCTGAGTAAGACTTGTCATTGCTGGAGACTGAAACAAAAGATGCTTCTTCAAACACAGATGCTGCTTTTGAAAATCAATCTGCATATTTACATGTGCTTTAAGTCAGTTTAATTTTGTGTTTGTCAGATAAACTTCCCACAGTGACATTCCTAATAGCTTCCTACACTGATGAGCCCATTATATTTTAGACTGTTCAGCAGATTACCATCCATGCATCCATCCATCCATCCATCCATCCATTTTTTGTCACTTATCTGGGCCTATGTCACAGGGGCAGCAGTCTAAGAAGAGACTCCCTCTCTCCAGCCACCACCTCCTGCTCATCCAGGAGAACACTGAGGTGTTTCCAGGCCAACCAAGGGATACAATCCCTCCGGTGTGTCCTGGGTCTGCCATGGTGCCTTCTCCCAGTAGGACATGTCTGAAAGGTCTCACCAAGGAGTCCAGGAGGTATCCTAGTCAGATGTCTGAACCACCTGAATTGACTCCTTTCAATGTCGAGGAGCAGCAGACTGAACACTTCAGCCTTTCCCAGGTGAGGACCATAGCCTCAGACTTGCCTCAGCCAAAACGACCCCCTATGCTCATTCCAACTGTTCCTTCACACTGGGCTCAAACTGCCCCAGTGAACGCCAGAGGTCACCACCTGATGGGGATAGAAAAACCATATCATCAGCAAAGAGCAGAGACATGATCCTCAGGATCCACCTGGCTGTGCCTAGAAGTTCTATCCAGAGAAGTTATGAACAGAATCGGTGACAAAGGGCTGCGCTAAGAGTCCGGCTCTCTGAATTACTATCAACAGTGTGAACCAGGAGATTCCACTGAACCTTACAAGAAGAATCAGGGGATTCATCTTCTGTAGACCAGCATTCCATGCACACTAACAGAATCAACTGAACCTAAACAGAGACCAGGAACAATGCGAGGCACAATGCCTGTATGTCTTCCCTCATCTCCCTCCCCTCCAGCAGCAGACTGGGTCCAGTTATTCTGTTGTTCTTCATCAGCGTCTTCAGAGCTCTTTTACAGGTTTCACTTGCATCCGTTCATCCCTTCCAGTGGAAGTGTTTATGCTGCTGTTCCCAAACACACAACCACACAACTGTAGTGGAAATATGGATAATGTGTGGAATCATAAAATATGTGTGCTGTACATTTACATAAATAAAAGCACAGATTGTAATGTGATTATGCTTCCAACAATTTACTAGTGTGTGTGTGTGTGTGTGTGTGTGTGTGTGTGTGTGTGTGTGTGTGTGTGTGAGGGAGAGATAACCTCCTGACACAGCTACCTGTGCTTGCTCATGAGCATGAAAAGCAGACGATGCAGAGAGACGACCTCCACTGCCATCTGTGATTCAGCCACCCTGCTGACACTGATACTACCGTCCATCTGTCTGCAGACACATAACCTCATCAACATTTTTCACATTCATGTTTGTCTGATGTGTCAACCACTGTGTGACTTTACTACAACATTTTTACTGTGTGGAGGCTGGTTTGTGTCTATAAGTTAGTTTAAGGAGGAAGCACTGACATTCATGACCTAGTTAGCGCCCTCAGCATGTGTGCGGTTCTAACCAGCACTGCTTAGTGTGCACCTGGCAAACTTTGACACTTGTTTCTCTTCTACAAACACACAAAGATGTACTTTTATTTGATTTATTTTATAAAGAAAGGTGATACCAGAATGTATTTTTGCTTTGAAAACTCATTTAAGAGAAAATAAAAGGAAAGAAGAAAAAAATCAAAATAGAAGGCAAGCAATGACCATGTGTTGTGGTATAATGTGTATCAAATAAAAGCATGACGAATGGGAAACTGTTGCCAGCATCTCCGTGGACATAACCTCAAGGTTTCCCAGAATTCAATCAGCCTGATGAAACAAGCTTCAGAGAGCAAAGTTTACAGTATGTGTAATCAACTGTATACAGTAAATCACAGATATCCACAACTTCAGCCAGCTGCACTCTGCAGTCCTTGCTGGGAGAAACTCGCAGACATTTATCAATGGACCCTTCATCAGCCCTGTGTGATGCTGGCAGCTCTGTGTGTTTGCATGTGTCGCTCAGCGGTGTCCTGTGCCGAGCATAGATATGCAGTTCATACGTGGCTCTCACTGTGATTTCAAACCTGATGCTGTCTAATAGGCAGTACATGTGGGTAACATCTCATATGTGTCAGCTCACCATGAAAGCAGATATTTAATCACATGTGCTTCCAGAAATCGAGGTCAAAGTGCCATGACGGGCTCTTGTACCACAGGCCTTCAAGGTGGCTGTAATTAAACCGCTACTTAAAAAGCCATCACTGACCCAGCTGTCTTAGCTAATTATAGGCCAATCTCCAACCTTCCTTTTCTCTCCAAAATCCTTGAAAGAGTAGTTGTAAAACAGCTAACTGATCATCTGCAGAGGAACGGTTTATTTGAAGAGTTTCAGTCAGGTTTCAGAATTCATCACAGTACAGAAACAGCATAAGTGAAGGTTACAAATGATCTTCTTACAGCCTCTGACAGTGGACTCGTCTCTGTGCTTGTCCTGTTGGACCTCAGTGCAGCTTTGATACTGTTGACCATAACATTTTATTACAGAGATTAGAGCATGCCATAGGTATTAAAGGTACTGCACTGCAGTGCTTTGAATCATATTTATCTAAAAGACTCCAATTTGTTCATGTAAATGGGGAGTCTTCTTCACACACTAAGGTTAATTATGGAGTTCCACAGGGTTCTGTGCTAGGTCCAATTTTATTTACATTATACATGCTTCCCTTAGGCAGTATTATTAGAAAGTATTGCATGCATTTTCATTGTTATGCAGATGATACTCAGCTTTATCTATCCATGAAGCCAGATGACACAAATCAATTAGTTAAACTGCAGGAATGTCTTAAAGACATAAAGGCCTGGATGACCTCTAATTTCCTGCTTCTAAATTCAGTTAAAACTGAAGTTCTTGTACTCGGCCCCACAAATCTTAGAAACATGGTGTCAAACCAGATACTTACTCTGGATGGCATTACTTTGGCCTCCAGTAACACTGTGAGAAATCTTGGAGTCATTTTTGACCAGGATATGTCCTTCAATGCACATATTAAACAAATATGTAGGACTGCTTTTTTACATTTGCGCAATATTTATAAAATTAGAAACATCCTTTCTCAGACTGATGCTGAAAAACTAATTCATGCATTTATTACTTCTAGGCTGGACTACTGTAATTCATTATTATCAGGCTGTCCTAAAAGCTCCCTGAAAAGCCTTCAGCTGATCCAAAATGCTGCAGCTAGAGTACTGACAGGGACTAGAAAGAGAGAGCATATTTCTCCCATATTGGCTTCTCTTCATTGGCTCCCTGTTAAATCTAGAGTAGAATTTAAAATCCTTCTCCTCACATACAAGGTCTTGAATAATCAGGCCCCATCTTATCTCAAAGACCTCATAGTACCATATCACCCCAATAGAGCACTTCGTTCTCAGACTGCTGGCTTACTTGTGGTTCCTAGGATACTTCAGAGTAGAATGGGAGGCAGAGCCTTCAGCTTTCAGGCCCCTCATCTGTGGAACCAGCTCCCAGCTTGGATTCAGGAGACAGACACCCTCTCTATTTTCAAGATTAGACTTAAAACTTTCCTTTATAATCAAGCTTATAGTTAGGGCTGGATCAGGTGACCCTGAACCACCCCTTAGCTATGCTGCTATAGGCCTAGGCTGCTGAGGGGGGTCCCATAATGCACTGTTTCTGCTCATTCACCTTTATTTACTTGTTTATACTTCACTCTGTATTTAATCATTATTATTAATCTCTGGCTCTCTTCCACAGCATGTCTTTTGTCCTGTCTCTCTCCACTCAGCCCCAACCGGTCGCAGCAGATGACTGCCCCTCCCTGAGCCTGGTTCTGCTGGAGGTTTCTTCCTGTTAAAAGGGAGTTTTCCTTCCCACCGTCGCCAAGTGCTTGCTCATAGGGGGTTGTTTTGACTGTTGGGTTTTCTCTGTGTTATTGTAGGGTCTTTACCCACAATACAAAGCGCCTTGAGGCGACTGTTTGTTGTGATTTGGCGCTATATAAATAAATTGAATTGAACTGAATTGAATTGAATTGAATTGAATTGAATTGAATTGAATTCTTTATTACATGTCTGGTTAGCCTAAAACTCAACAAACAGGTGAAGCGGTTGCTTCAAATCCTGACCGAAGCGTTGTTTAAAATGGAGCAAGCAATGAAAATCCAACACTCTGCATGTTCATTGACCTTCAGTTAAGGTGTCTCTTGATGTATATAACATGGTACACTCACTACCCCTCAGGTATATCTGCTGACTCAGACTCTGAAAATGATGACCAAACATCTGGCCCAGGACTTCCTCTTCCATGTACAGGTTATTGTTCATGAATATAGATGCTTTTAAAAAGTTGATTAAAGATTGTCAGATGGCAGCTAAACGTATCAAGATTGAATTTTTCAAATGTGTTCCTTTTTTGTCTCGGGCTCTTTTAGCTGCAAGCATCCAGTCAAATGTAATTGCTGCATAGAACTGAGACTCGAGACCAGAACCTTCTCTACAGATTCTGCTTTTTTACATGCACTTTAATACTTTACAGAGACATGCGAGTGCCCCGAAGCTCCAGCAGGAACAATACTGGAGAGAAATGATCTGATCTGAAAGAGTGCAGCAGCGGTGGCGACCAGGTGACAGCAGTTTGTCCCGTTTGGGAGCATTGTGTTATGAACTTGGTTCAGTTTTTGGAATCACTCACCGTTTTGCTTTGAAACATTAATGCTACACACTGAAATATACAGCTGATGGCAGCCGGTGTGCTGAGGAGTCCTGACCAAGAATGAAACCAGGGCACAGACACCAAAGGACACTGAGAATGAGGGCGGACTCTGTGTGGTGCTGATATAACTGTGCAGCATGTGCAGGTGCGAACCTGCATATTTATCTGTATTAGAAGGTGAAAGAATGAACCTGAGGGAGGCACACAGAGATTGGAATGAATGTTGTGTGAGTGAGCGAGTGTGTGAGATGGAGTATCAGAGTGACAATAGCACTTGACAGTTTAGCCCCATGGTGTTTGAATATAATGGCCTGTGTGTTGCTGGCTGCTGGCTCAGTATCTCACCTTTGCTCTCATGCATACCAATGGGCGGCCATTCTCATTCATGGCCTGTGCAAACTGACTGAGTCAAGGGCAAACATGCTTATGCAGTGGAGGAAACAGAATTAATCTGAAAAAGTAAGAAGACTCTGGTTACAGCTCAGTGCATTTAATGAGTATTTATGCCATCTAATGGAATACAAAGCGTGGAATGAATACTGGGAACATTTGGGGAAGCCAGCTAGCTCAACTAGCACAAGCATACAGCTGGATGCTGGTGGCCTCACTTAAAAAGAGATCAACATCGAGATCATTTCCATTTAAAACCTGCATTACTCTGGCATTCCCGGGCACTAAAACAGACTGAAACCCCACCTGTGCTGAATGACTGGGTGTGCCGGTCCCTGCTTTGTTAAATAGAAAAGACATGGATCTGACTGCCTGTGATTAATTCCACATGGATGAAGAATTAAAGGCATCGCTGACCTTGGTGTCTCTGCTAGCAGCTGCTTTGTTTTTGATGACACTGCTAGCTTCCAGGCATGCTAGTATGAACTGTGTAAAAATCATTTAAAAAGAAAACAGATGAATGTTTCCAAACTTTTCATGTTAAAGGAAACATCCGACATTGAGAATATTTCACGCTGTCCTGTTAAAAGCTGCTGAAATATAATTATGATGGCAAAGATGAAGCAGCAGTGACCTCTGACCTGAGTTACCCTTATCAAATATGAAACAAGGGCACAGGAAGGTTATTTTCAGACAAATGTGTCTCTGTCTGAATGATCTGAATCTTTACAGCAGTTTGATTTTCCTCTCACTGCTGTTACTTTCCACTCCACCATTCCAGCTGTTTTCCAGATAAAACCTTCTCATCTGGCACAAAATTATTCAGAAAGAAATAATGAGCTACATTTGTTGCTACCTCCCTCGTTATCTTGAAAGTTTTTGGGATTTATTATTTGAGATCTCTCTTCAGCTGAGAATATTGTTATGTAATGGTCTAACCTTGGATCAGACTTTCTGTCTGCATATCTACTGCATCCATCTGACCACAGACAAAAATATAATGTTTTAATGAACAAAATAAAAACTGCTGTCTCACTTGTTGAAATTCATTGTTATATCCTTGTGCATTTATATTATTTTATCCAGAATGGTGCAAAAAAATTTTGCATAGCTCATAATTCTGTTTGGATGCTTCAGTGAAACTGCAGGATTAACTGATTGGACTGGTCAGATTCCCACTAATAATTCTCTGAAGCTGTTGGACTGTGTCACAGTATTTTACTAAAATATAAATTAAAGTTAGAAAAGTGTGAAATAGAGATTTTATCAGTGTGGAGCCTTTCACAAACTCTCCCCTCTCTGCTGCTGCTGGCCCTCCCTGAGAGTTCACCGCAGACTTCAGCTTCTCGCTGTAATGTCGAAGGATTTTTCCTTGGCCATATGTAAATAAACGAATATATAGATTGTAGCATGTAAAGAAAAGCTTGTTTTATCAAATCAGATTTTAGTAGTTTTTACCCCAGCTTCTCTCAGTAATGATGCTGCTATCAGCTTACTGCTCAGATATTATTGCTGCACAGTGTAAACATATTTGGACGTTTGTCTGTAAACTGTGTTTATCGCGGTTCTTGAATTCATTTTACTATTCTTTGCTTTTCCTCTGCTGACCTGGTCTTTTTTCTAAAACCCCTTTGATCGTTTCCACTAAATTTCATAACCTTTGTGCACCATTGGCAAATGAAATGAAATAATGCAATGACCAAATGTCAGTTGGATATGACTGCTGTAGCGGTGCATGTTGACAGCTGTTAGACACCTGGCTCTACATGCAGGTACCTCTGACCTCTGACTAAATCCGTCCCCGGTGTTGGCTGCTGTGCTAAAGTGTGGTCTTTCTCTGCTGCTGAATGCCGTGGTTGCAAAAATGAATCTATCAAACATAGAAACTCAAAAAAGCATCTGGCCTTCATCAATTTATCACCTTTCCTGGGCCACCAAACACTGGGCATATCTTTTGATTTTGTGCATTCCTTTAATTTGCTCCAGAAGCAGGGTACACCTGACCAGGTCAGCAGTCTATCATGGAGAGACAGACAATGTAAATTCCATATAGAAAGGCCAGGATTCAAACCCAGGACCTTGGTGATCTGAGGCAACAGTGCTAACTGCTGCTGTAATGGATTATTAAAATGTCCATGTTTTGATGTGAACTCGTCCTTGAGCCTTGAGCTGACCCTGATCCTTTCATTCCGCCTAATAAAGTTATATTTTATTCAGACTCCAAAGTGCTTAATTTCCCAAGCTGTCTAAGAAGCTGCAACTTGCTGACGAGGATTATTCCTCAGAGGGGATGATCGTTCATCATGAGCATCTTATTCCGGCTGAGAGAAGGCTGTAATATGCAACATCTGGATGTGCATATCACTAACTACAGCTTTGACATTAAGTGAGGTAGCAGCGCGTGCACAGAACAAGCCATCCAGGCTCTGTGATCTGTGTTCCCCACATTCTTTGGCTGTTGTGCCAGTTAAACAACATTCATAGTTCAGGCTGTGTTTACTGGGGTGACAGATACTCACACCACCATAAACACAGACATGCAAATCAGCTTTTATGCTCTACACACACACACACACACAAACTCTGTGCTGCACATGCAAACCAACATCTGTTTCAGGAGCTTTAAACGACATCTGAACTCTTTAAAAGCAGAAATGTTTTTACTAAAAGTTAATGCTGCTAAAGGTGGTTCTACACAGAGCAGTTACTGTTACTGTCACTCACACACACACACACACACACACACACACACACACACACACACACACACACACACACACACACACACACACACACACACACACTAACTCGTCTGTTTAAGCACATACTCATTGTCCAGCTGGCAGCCCACTCACTGTACAGCAGCAACCAGCAACTGTCAATCATCAGTGGTACCCTGCAGATACGATCTCCCATCTTCTCCCAGAATCTCTGACATTAACAGGCTGAAACAAAAGAGCCGAGGGAAAGAAAGCAAGCCAGCAGCCAATCAGCATGCTACTGCCGGTCGCCCCTTCTCCATTTGTTCAGCACGAGATGATTAAATGATCAGTTGTGTTTTTCTGCTTCAAGCCTACAAGTCAATTATTGGTTAATAGTAGTAATACTAGTAGTTAATAACTAACCCCTCAATAAATCCCAGAAATAATCTGAAAGAAACCAACAATTATGCTTAACAGTTGTGTGTTAATAAGTTTGGAGCAACTAGCCTTTGCCTAACTTTAATAATTTCAATGTCAGCTGAGATTTAAATATCTCAAAAGTTAAAGAATGAATTGGTAAAAACATTCATGCACTACTTCAGGAAATAAGATCAGTGTTGTCTGAATACATTTGTCAGAACTGGTATGTGTTAGTCATGTGTGCCATGAGTTTGGTAATCCTCTAAATTATCCTTATGCCATAATAAACTTCACATTTGTGGTTTAGAGCTGACAGTATTCAAACTGGATAAAACAACATCAGACTGCAGCCGTAAATGTTTTTTTTTGTAGCTGTAAAAATCTTCCATGCAAGCGTAAAAAAAAAAAGCAAAAACCTCAACCTTTCAACTTAAAAGCACAAAGAAATAATCCCACATTAAAGGGTTGTGAGCTTTCAAGCCACCGTCTTCCTGAGTGTCCCACCAATCACAGCGAGAGGAGCGATTCATCATTTCAGCAGAAACGAGCCCGAGGGAGAAGGCATCCTTCTGTGGTTGACTTCTTGACTTGCATTTGACAGAGCAGCTGAGACAGAAACACTGCAGCCTTCACCACCAGCAGCTGTCTAAATACAGAAACCTTAATAACCACGGAGCACCATGGACTGCCAATCAAAAGCAAAGGTTCTGTCTGTAACCTTACGTCACCACCAGCTGTTCTGTGGCAGCAGTTTAAATAGTTTCATGTTTTTATTGTTTTCTTTTACAGTTTCAATAATTCCAAAACAGACTAATGGGTCAGTGGAGTGTGTGTGCATGTGCGTGTTCTTGATTTTCTTTCTTTTGCTTTGGACAAAGTTACAATCAGAATTGAAGCATCAGAAAGACATTGTGTCTACTCCTCATTTCACAAGGTTATCTGTTAAGAATTTAAAGGTCAAACCATCAAAACATTCAGTTAGAAAAGAAAAGGAAAGTTTCCATAGGCCTCTACTCAATCCTGTGAAAATCCAAGTTGGAAGGTTGGTGGTTCGATCCCTGGCTCCAGTTGTCATGAACCACTGTGGTTGAGGACCCCAAAGCAGGTCTCGCAGACAGAACTGAACTTAAGCTTTTCTTACTGAAAACACTAGACAGACAGAACTGGACAGGGCCAGCAGCATAAGCTAGGAAATAGACAGAGAGAGAGCACGGCGGGAGGAAAACTGATGAGGATGTCACGACACAGGACGCGGGAAAACTGACAGTAGATACACAAAGACTAACGAGGGAACAGACAACAGGTGGGATGCACAGGTGCAGGAAAGTAGAACTATTTGAAGACAGCATAAGGGACCAGGACTGACAGAGTAAAACAGGAAACACATAAGCACAGAGATGCAGACTCGTCACAACACTGGGAACAAAACACACAAGACCAGAGGAACAACACAGAGGGACCAAACAGACACTGGATGACAGGAAGTACAAAGAAAAACAAGAATTTATAAATAACTATAACTAATAACAAAATACAGAATACTATACAACTAAGAATCTAGACAATAAGCAACCATTGAAATGCAGCAAAACAGAACCATGAGGACCGTGACACCAGTCTGCATCCCACAGTATGCTTTGTTAAGGCAGCCTAGAGAATGGACTCTGATGCAGACACCACCCGAGAGCAAAAATAACTTAGAATTTTTTATTCACAAAAGGGAAAACAAATTGATTTATCTTGGTTTATCACTGCAGAAATAGGTTTCTGGGCTCAAGGGGGGTCCGCTAGGGGAAAAGAGAGAGGGAGAGGATTGGTAGGGGAGATAAGGGAGGTTGGAGACGGTCAAATTGAAGTTATACTGAGGTGGTGGGGTTTGAGATGGGCTTACCCAGATGGGCTAGTGATTCCACAGGGAGAGGTAGGTCCGAGGAGGGGTGGTTTCTTCCAGGAGGGCAGGCAGGTAAGTGGAAGAAGAACTGTGAGGAGGAGGGGACAGCTACTGCATATACTGTTGTGATTCAGAGGAAAGAAAAGCAGAATTCTCTGTTTACCACACTATAAGAGCTGATGATCTGGCATAGACTGGGTGCTTGGTGGCTCCTTGAATCCTGCAGGCTGATGAGACCTGATGAAAAGCAGTTGAGCTTTATTGCACACAGGAACCACCTGGACTCAGGAGAAGAACTGTAGCAACCCACAAGGACCATGACATCCTTGAGCAAGATACTGAACCTCAGGTTGCTCTCCAATGTGTAGAAGATGCACACACACACACACACACAAAACCATATGTATATATATGTATGTTTATATGTCATGGAAGAAAATTAGGACACCCTTCGAAAGCCAGTGTTTTATATATATTTACATATGCAGCAGGAGGGGAGGAGTCAGTTACCATGGTAACTGACTCAGCATTGAAATTAGCTCTCTTTCTAGAACGGTTTCCTTCATTTTAGGATTAACACACACATGGGTTAACACACCCATGCAATGCCTTAAAAACAGCTAATAAAACCTTCAACTCATTTTGAAAACTGACTGGCAGCCAGTGTAGAGACGCTAATATGGGGGAGTGGTCTTGCTTACAGTGCCCGTTAGTAACCGTGCTGCAGCATTTGGACGAGGTGCAGTCAGCAAAGCAGCGACAGACTGACACCTGAATAAAGACTAATACAGCAGTCAAGTCGAGACGAAATGAAGGCATGGGCAGCCCTCTCAAAGTCTGTGGAACAGAGGAATGGCTTCAGCTGTGCAATTAGCCAGAGATGAAAGAAACTAGTTTAATGACAGAGTCAACGTGATTCCTGTCAAAGATCACTAACAAGTTCCAGAGGGTTTATTTTTAAATAAGGCTTTAAAGGGCTGAGCTTGTAGAGGTTACCAACACATTGACCTCTGTTTTCTGTTCACTTAAGTTGAGAAAATTTAAAGCCCTCCATATCTCAACATCTTCCAAGCAGTCCAGCAAGGTCTTCAGAAGACTCATCAATTTATGTTTCAGTGAGATATAAAAATTGAAAAAAGAACTGGGCCAAGACTGGACCCCTGGGGGACCCCACATGAGGCTTTTTGAGGAAGATATTAATAACAGAGTTTCAGTAACTGAAGATGCTTAGTTTAAGCAATCATTCACCACCTATTTATTTAACTCAGCTCGTTAAGCACCACTCCATTACCAAATGAACTAAATTGTATGTTTTTAAAAAATTAAAATATGTCTTTTAATCAATCAAGCTGGGTAAATTAAATATATACAAAAGTTTTTATTAAACATATCTTTTTCCATCCTCTTCAGGTTTGGGGGTGGGGTTTGGAG
>JAMQGT020003175.1:0-11907 GCA_024447675.2 Pterophyllum scalare | reverse complement strand
GAAAAAATGCCCATAGGGGCGAGCTGTGATTTTTCTGATTTGTAAACATTTAAATATGTCTGTAAGTGTGCAAAGATAGTTTTGCAGAATATAGACAAGTCATCACTTACAAGTCACCCAGCTTTTCAACTGGCTGCCTTTTTGCTACAATTTTGCTGTGGCAGAGCTTCAAATGCATGAGGAGAGCTGTTTGTCAGTCTTGTTTATGCTTTTCAGTAGTTGCCAAAAGTAGCTACTATTGGAGCTTTCTTTTACGCCCCTACAAAAACCTGGACACAAGCACGGAGCGTGGTGGTAAGGTTTAGTTGTATTTATTAAGAAAAACACCAAGTAGTCTATTGTCACAGCAAAGGAGGCTGAGGCTGAATCTTCTCACACTCCTTCTCTCTCTGCTTTCCCACTCCTCTGTGTCTGCACATCTGATTCCACAGCCCTGGGGCTTCTGCTGGCAACAAGGAGAAACAGATCAGTCAAGACGGAGCCGAGGCCCGGTCGCGCTATGACTACCACTAGTAATAAGACAATCTGGCATCGGCTTGAAGAAAGCTTCTGTCTTTTAAAGTCGGCATATCAATCAGCCCAACAGCCCACAGGTGAGTGACGAGGATGATGCGCAGCAGGTGTGTAACTGCGTGGGCGGACTCAACACCATGGAACCACCTACAGAGGCACGGCCATGAAGCCTAAACACACCCACACACACACACACACACAGAGGAGAGAAGGAGGAGTAGGCTGGCCAGAAGGCGGGGTCGTGACACTTTCTAAAAAATAAAATGTAATCCATAACTGGCTCAGCTTATGATTCACCTGGAAAACTCATTGATTAGCTGATCTGACATGGCAGAAGTGTAGCAAAAGTCCTGTGCTTAAAAAAAATTAAAAAGCTGAGTGACTGAGCGCTTCCAGCAAGACTTTTCATTAATACTTATGCACGTTTACAGATTTATTCACATATTTACAAACCTGATTAAACATACAGCTCTGAGTTTCCCAACATGCCCTCCAGGCTGGAATATCCACACAGGTTTTGTTACAAGACAAAAAACAAAACTATGACTCGGATCCACCGAATTACATAGTGAATGAACTCTATACAGACATGCAATCACAACAGAAGAACAGGATTGTTGCCGAGTTACCTATGCCATGGTAGAGCAAGATATTTGCGGCTTTCAAATGTACATTCATTTTTACAGCTGTTATTTTACATTCATAATTTTAATACTATGACAAATCTTGAATCCATCAACATCAGGAAATTTGTCATAGTATTAAACACTATGAATGTAAAGTAACAGCTGTAAAAATGAAAGAATATACATTTGAAAGCCACAAAAACTTGCACTATTATGGCATAGGTCACTCAGCAGTAATCCCATACTTCTGTTGTGATTGAAAAACATAATGTCTGTATAGAGTTCACTCCCTACACACTTGGGTGTGTCATGGTGCCAGGCTGGTATGGAGTTTTTCATTAGTCTGTTAACCTTCTAGGTGACAAGATGGGTGGGATTGGCATTCTCCAAGGCAGCCGGAGTTCACACCTTTGAGTGATCTGCTCACTGACGGCAAGGTATTTAAGGGCCAGCTGGGGGGGCAGTTTGTTTGTCCTCCATGGTGGAGTGTGGGCTTATTTTAGTCTGTGCTCGCGGCCTTGTTTGTGTTTCTGACCTGAGTTTTCGTTCCTTCTAGGAGTCTGCTAGAGGAGCTCGGTTTCCCGCTTGGAGAAATTACCATCTCTCATTTACTGGCCCTAACCTGCTCATCTTCCTGCTGCCCTCCTCTGCCTGCCCACCCTCCACCTGTTCCCAGCAGCTCGTCTTGGATCTATCTCCTGTTTCTGAACTTGTCTCACAATCCTAGCTCATCTGCACATAATGTAAAGATCACTAAGTTTCCGTTATTAGTCCCCAGTTATCTTACCTGGCTCCATAGTAACAGTTATTCTGTCTCTCCACAGACGTCACTCCCATTTCCGGTCCTTGTCAGATCGAGTCTCCAGTAATTCCTCTGCTCCCAAAGTTGTATTATTGATTTTAAAAAAAACAAAAAAACCTGAGTATCTCATTCTAGTTGTTTTCTGGGTCTATTAGGTTAGCGCCATGACAGGGTGTGTCCAATCATAGTTTTTTTTTGTTTTTTTTTGTCTTGCAGTGAAATCTCTGTGTGTGGATATTGAGAGCTGCATGTTTAGTTAAATTTGAAAATATGTAAATAAATCTGTTAGCATCCCTAAGTATTAATGGGTGATTCTTGCTGGAAGCATTGAGTCACTCAGCTTTTCTATTGTTTTTTTTGTTTTTTTTTAACACATGACTTTCGTACACCATATATATGATGCTACAATGCTACGATGCTATTAAAATTGGAGCGACAGATGTCACTTGAACACTGATCAACAGCGCCCATCCACACCGCCCCCAGATTGGACCCACTTTTGCCTGTAAAAATTGCCTTTATTCTTCGTGGCACAGGTTTAACACGGGGCTGGAAAAACTCCCTGCAGATTTTGGTCCATATTGACATGATGGCATCATAAAGTTGCTGCATAATTCTCAGCTCCACATCTGTGATGCAATTTTCCTTTTGAAACTCATGCAGTCAATGTTCAAGAAAATGGGTTGACATGATGTGAGTGGTGCATTATCCTGAAGGAAGCAACCATCAGAAGATGAGGACACTGTGGTCACAGGGATGGACATGGGACCAAATTGTGCCAAAAAAAAAAAAATCTTTCTGACCCTACCATCCAAACACCACAGAAAAAAATCAGGACTCATCAAAGGTGTGATCTTCTGCTGCGGTTTGACGTGTTGTGAGTTCAGAGAGTTTCTTCACTGTTGCTGTCCTATCAGCTTGAAGCACTCTGGTCATACTCCTCTGACATCAGACATCAACAAGGCATTTTGCTGCTCATTGGATAATTTCTATTTTTGAACCATTCTCTGTAATCCTA
Source organism: Pterophyllum scalare (assembly GCA_024447675.2). Taxonomy (NCBI): domain Eukaryota; kingdom Metazoa; phylum Chordata; class Actinopteri; order Cichliformes; family Cichlidae; genus Pterophyllum; species Pterophyllum scalare. The sequence goes on along the minus strand of JAMQGT020003175.1, from coordinate 8,948 downwards.
AAGATGGGAAAATGCCAGTAGATCAGCAAAAAATACTCAGACCAGCCCATTTGGTAACAACAACCATGCCGCAGTCAATTTAATCACCTTTCTTCCCCATTCTGCTGCTCTGTTTGAACTTCAGCAGCTTGTCTTGACTATGCCTACATGCCTAAATCCACCGAGTTGCTGTTACTTGTCTGTAAGTAGGTCTGATCAGCCAGTATTTAATCTCCTCTTTATTACTTGATTGTGAGGTCACTTGATGGTTACGTTTGGCATGATAGTATCACACAGTTGCTGTTTGTCGGCCCCACTTCCATGATATGACTCTCCTGTTGAAATACAAGTAATCATGTTCAAGAAACCATTTTCAGATGATCTGAGTTTTGTGACATGGCGCGTTATCCTGCTGGAAGCAGCCATCAGAAGATGGGCACAGTGGTCATAACGGGATGGGTGTAGGACCAAAGTGTGGCAATAAAATATGTCCACAAGTTTACATCACCCAAAGACAAAAGCATCAATGCAAAGGCAGGGTGGATCCAGCGTAACTGAAAGAAACATGGCAGAATGAAGTGGACTGCACTAAGTGGAGTAACTGGTTGACCTGCCATAAAAAGGCAGCCCAGCCCTGCTTCTTCTAGGTGTTTACTTTTTGCCCTGTGTCAAAGGTAAATGAGGAGACAAAGCGTAGTGAGGCAGATATTCCCAGATTAATCCAGATAAATCACAATCAGGCTACCGTAAATGTCAGACAATAAGTAACAAGAAGTTTGAGTGCCAAAGGTAAGTGCTCGTGCATCTATCTTAGGAGGGCCAAAGGTAACTGCAAGGGCTCCTTTCTTTTAAACTCCACTCCACTGTTGGGATAGCCAACCATAGATGAATAGTTGTTCTCTGCTGCTGTGGGACTTTTCATTCTATCAACAGCCACCACTGGCACAACCAATACATACACTCACTGGGCACATTATTAGGTACACTTCACTAGTTCCGTGTTGGACCCCCTTTTATCTACAGGACTCACAGTTCTTCTTAACATAGATTCATCAAGGTTCTGGCAACACTCCTCAAAGATTCTGGCCCATATTGGCATGATTCCAACACAGAATTGCTGCATCCAAATCTCATGTTGGAGGAGTTTGTAACATGGTGCTATGTCCTGCAGGAAGCAGCCAACAGAAGATGGGCACACTGTTCTCATAAAGGGATGGATATGGGACCAGAGTGTCCCAATAAAGTATTGTGGAGTATTTATCTTACCTTGAGGTGACCGTTGTTGTGATTTGGCACTATATAAATAAACTGAATTGAGCAGCATATCCCATGCAACATTACAACACCAACAGCAGCCTGAACTGTTGATACAAGGCAGGATAGATCCATGCTTTCATGTTGTTTATGCCAAATTCTGAACTTACCATCCAAATTTTGCAGCAGAAATCAAGAATCATCAAACCAAGCAACATTTCCTTAGTATCTATTGTTAAATTTCGGTTAGCTCGTGCAAATTTCAGCCTCGGTTTACTGTTCTTAGCTGACAGGAGTGTCACCCAGTGTGGTCTTTTGCTGTAGTCTATCTGCTTCAAGGTTTGATGTGCTGTGACTTCAGAGATGCTCTTCTGTATACCCTGGTTGTAACAGGTGATTATTTGAGTAACTGATGCCTTCCTGTCAGCTGGAAGCACTCTGGTCATTCTCCTCTGAATTCTGACATTAACAATCAACTCATTTGATAATTTCTCATTTTGGAAAATTCTCTGTAAATCCTAAAGATGGTTGTGCAGGAAAATGCCAGTAGATCAGCAGTTTCTGAACTACTCAGACCAGCCCATCTGACAATAACAATGCCACAGTCAATGAAATCACCTTTCTTCCCCATTCTGATGCTCTGTTTAAACTGTCTGAACTTAGGCAGGTTGTCATGACTATGCCTACATGACTAATTACACTGAGTTGCTGCTCTTTGTGTGTAAGTAGGTCTGATCAGCCAGTATTTAATCTCCTATTTATTTATTTTTTTGCTTGATTGTGAGGTCACTTGATAATTAAGTTTGGCTAGGTTTGGTTTGGGCAGTTAGTTTGTATTATATCCTGCATTTGTGTTTGAACTTGAGTTATTTTTCTTTTACTTCTTTCAAGGTTCCAAAATTATGATTTGACTTCTTGCAAAAATAGATTTTGTATTTTGGGAGATAAAATAAAGCCCACTTTAATTAAAAAAAAAAAAAAAGCACTGTGTTCATGCCTAATCAGTCCTTCACACTATCTACTTTATATAAATATACATTTCCATACAATACCTGAAATGACTTCTATTTTTAAAATATAAATATTTGTACAATTCTGTCCACTTGGGCAGTTAGCTGTTCTCATGTCTGCTTTTTTCAACATTTTAACATTTTCAACATTGTAGCAAAAAGGTCAAGCTTCAAAACACAAGTGAACAATTAAGTTGTAAAAGGAAAAACTATAAAGCTGGAAGACCTTAATTTGAAAAGAAGTGGATAAAACAAAACGATAACTCGACTTGTGCTGCAGCTTCATTCAGGGAAATGTATAAAGGAACAAATACTTAGAGGCCAAATTTGATTTGACTGACAAAATTCTGCTTTAATGTCACATTGTTGAGAAATCGCAAAATAAAACTTCTACAAACTGAAATGACATTGATGTGAAAACTGTTTAAAAACGTTATTGATGGTATCTCGAGACCTTTAACATACATTTGAAATTTGTCTCTTCAAACTGGTAAATTCCCAACACAGATGAAAATATCTAGAGTAATACCAGTGTATAAAAGTGGAGATAGACCAATTCACAAATTACAGGCCTGTTTCTCTACTTTCTCAATTCTCCAAAATACTGGAAAAAGTTTTTGTCAACAGACTTGAAAAATGCATTGATAAACATAAAATATTTGCAGATAGTCAGTATGGTTTCAGATCAAACATATCGACATCCACGGTATAATGGAACTAATTGAAAATATAACTAATCATACAGATCAAAGACAATGTACAGTTGGAGTTTTCATTGACCTAAAAAAAGCTTTTGGTACAATTAATCATGAAATATTACTTGATAAACTGGAGCACTATGGTATTACAGGTGTGGTCTTGGAGTGGGTTAAGAGTTATTTGAGAAGCAGGCAGCAATTTGTGACAATTGGTGACCATCAGTCCAAGTGCTTGAACATTATCTGTGGGGTCCCACAGGGGTCTGTATTGGGACCAAAATTGTTCCTCTTATACATCAATATTATATGTAAAACATCTGATATATTACAGTTTATTTTATTTGCAGATGATACTAATATAATTTTTGGTGGACAGAATTCACAGCAGCTTTTTGTCACAAAAGAAATGAATCAATTGAAAACATGGTTTGCTTGAAACAAGCTATCACTAAATTTAAACAAAACTAAATCCATGTTGTTTGGAAATTCATAAAAAGATGCGAGAGTAAAATTGTCGATAAACAATGTCGAAAAAGAACAAGTCTCTGATACAAAATTTCTGGATGTGACAATAGATAACAAAATCTGCTGGAAACCTCACATAAAACTTTTACAAACTAAAATGTCAAGAAGCATCTCTGTTCTGAGCAAAGCAAAGCATCTTTTGCATCACAACTCAGTCCGCCTACTTTACTGCTCACTTATATTGCCTTACCTAGAGCACAGTGTGGAAGTCCGGGGCAACACATACAAAACTTCACTCCAACCACAATGTAAACTTCAAAAAGAGCAATTAGGATCATTAATCAAGCAGGATTTAGAGACCACACTAACATATTGTTTTTGAAGTCAAAAACTCTGAAGTTCATGGACCTCATAAAATATAAAACAGCACAAATTATGGACAAAGACAGATTTAATATGTTGCCAGGAAATGTAGGATGGAGGATGTTTGCTGACAAGGAGGGGGATTATAACCTGAGGGGAACGTTGAACTTAAAGACTCTTAAGGCACACACAAAAATTCAAACTTTTTGCGTTTCCCTTTCTTGAGTCAAATTGTGCAACAGTTTTCCAGTGGGCCTACAGCAATGTTCAAGCATTATGTAGAAGCAGAATATGAATGCATTTATTGGGTATCACGCATCACAAGGTAATTGGTGGGCATGACTATATATGGTAGGAGCGTTCTTTGTTAGGTCAGGTGTTCCACCCGGAAGGATAAACAGTTTTTGACCGCTGAAGCAGCTAGGACCTATGAGACTTAAAGGTACTGGTGTTTCAAGTGGTTTTGGAAGCATGTGCAAGTTTAATGGACAATGATGATTGTGGATAAAAATAAATGGACAAAGTGTTCAACTGGCACGTGTGGCTCAGACTCTGATTCAACAGGAACCATAACCAGAGCGTCAGTTAGGTTAGCTGTGTGTAGCACCTCAGTGGCTTAAAGCATTGGCTTAGCCTCTACACATAAAACATTTTAAAAGATACTTTCGAAACATACTTTTGGAAGGGTATGAAATTGATTAAGGATAATTAAGTCTTTAATGAAATTTATTAAGATGATTGGTAAAGTTAATATATATATATAAGTATTCATATATATATTTACACGAAATAAAGACAATCAATCAATCAATAAGTGTTGTTAGACAAACAAGTGTTTTCAATCCCCTTACAGAGTCATGTCCTAAGAAACAGAAGTGTGTGAAAATGCTTAATATCTAGAAGCTAGTGTAGATTGGAGAAAGTGTTACTGTGTGACTAAAATACAAGAAACACAAAGATGAGATTTCATATGGTTATTTCTTCTTTCACTAATGTAATAGAAGAGGAAATGAGGAGGGCTCTACCATCAGGACTTTCTGAGCTGTTGTGTAACATCTGCACACCACCTCACTGTGATGTCCTGAGTTGGACCTTCATGCGATAAGGTTTCGGAGTCAAAGTGACCCCATAGACTGGCGTGAAGTCTGGCTCTCCTGCATCCTCAGGCCAGATGAACTTAAACTTCCTCAGCAGAGTCACCATGATGAGGAAGAGCTCCATACGAGCCAGACCCTCTCCAAGACACATCCGAGGACCTGAGCCATTGGAAAAAAGACCTCAGTATCCACCTAAAACAGATTGATTTGATCAACCCTGTCTGTGTGTGATGCATGTTTTCATGTACCTGCAGAGAAGGGCATGAAAGCCTCTGGTTTCACAAACTCTCCTTTGTCATTAAGGAAGTTTTCCGGGTTGAATTCATGTGGGAATTTCCACTGTCCCTCCTCGTTGAGCACTGAGGTCAGATTCTCGATGATCATTGTACCCTGAGGAGAAGATCAGTGTAAAGAACAAACACCATTAAGGACGCTCCTCACTTTGTTTTCTATTCAACAAACTGTCCCTTACTTTGGGAATGGAATATCCCATTAGCTCCGTGTCTTTAGTGGTGCAGTGGAAGACACTGAGAGGAACAGTGTTGGCAACTCTCTGTACTTCATGAATCACAGCCTGGATGAAGAGAAGAGAGTTCTTATGCTTTGACTTGGAGCAAAAGGAAAACAACCTTTAGCTAACTTTGTATCATGCTCTGACAAACATGGCACACAGAACCAGGTGTACACTTTGAGTATGACTAACATAATAACAGAAGACTGTTTGACGTTGTTCAGCACCTGCATGTAGGGCATATTGTGTCTGTCCTCAAAACTGGCCCGATCTTTCCCTTCCAGCACTTCGTCTATCTCCTGCTGACATCGTTCTGTCAGAGCAACACAACACAGTGTGTTCTACACTTCACAGTACACCATAAACAATGATATAAGATACCATGGCTGAGAGCTGAGGAAAAGTAAACTTTTAAATGTAGACAGCAGTATATATTTGGTTTACCTTGTATGTGTGGGTAGTTCATAAGGTAAAGAAAACCAGTAAGTAGTGTGTTGGAAGTAGTGTCAGTCCCAGCAAAGTGAAGATCTAAAGTGTATCTAACTGAGCTGTGCTGTCTGAAAATGAAGAACCATCGTTGTCTCTCTGAAATAAGAGGAGATTATTGTAAGATTCATACAAATAAGGTAATTAAACTTCAGTAATACATACAGTGTGTGAATCATAGGTCACAAACATATGTATATTGTCCTTTGTGAATCAGGACGTACAACAAACTTATTTCTGTTTCTAAAGTTATGTTGTTGGATTACAACCCAAGAGGTCTCTAACTATAAATGATCATGTATGATATAGTAAACTATGTCCTTTTGCACACACCTTTTCCAGTTCATCTAGATAGCAGTCAATAAAGTCTCGTGGCTCTCCAGGGACTCTGGTCTTCTTGTGCTCCCTCACAAAGTCAATTATGAGATTTTCTAAAGTCTAAAAAGACAGAAGTAGCTATGCATTTATTAGAATTTACTGTTTCTTTCTGCTGTACATAGAGTATTCTTAGTGTATTTGGAGGGATTTTAAAGATTACCTCAGCATTCTTGAAGGCCTTCCTGAAGGGCAGTGGCAGGTAACGAATGAAAGGGAGAGAGTCATACAGCTGTAAAGAAAAAAAGTCTTTAATTTTTCTTTGTCCTTCAGTTGTACCTGATGAAGGTCAAAGGATACTATATTTCCAATAGCAAACTTTTCCCTTTTTGACACGTTAGCATGCCCGTTATCTGCTAGCTCAAGGGAACCTCATAAATTTTGCTATAGACTTGCTTCGATGGAACTGTGCCAGCCTTAATTTTACCTCAGAAAGATGTTTAAAAGGAAGAAAATAGATGGATGGAAGATGCTTTACTCACCATAGCCCATGGACCATTGGCTATCTTGGCATTCTCAGTAAAGCACTGAACAATCAGTTTGATTATTGCATCGCTGTACTCAAAGCGTGTCGCAAACAGAACCTGGCAGATGATGTTGGAGGCCGCATTGTGAAACATAACTTGAGGACTCATGGTTTTACCTGTGGAAGTCATAATGTGAGGTATTAAAATAACAGAAGAATACAAAAGAGCATTACAGAAAGAACAACATAATGCAAAACTCTATGGGCCCAGATATTTTTCTGGACCCACAGATGACATACCAGTGCTCTTTTCCAGGGTACTAATGACGTGTTTTATCTCCTCATGAATTCTGTCCTCCATTGAGTTCTTCCCCAGACCAAAGTTCCTCAAAGTCATCAAAGCAAAGCGACGGTGTTCTTTCCAACTAGAGCCATAATCTGCCAGAATGACCCCTACAACAGGTTTAGCAACACAAAATGGGGAGAAGAACTTGAGAATCATCTAATTTAACACTTTGTGATCATCGCTGTTGTGTTCTGCAGCTCTACATTGTGTTAATAAAAAGAAAATTCATCCATCCATCCATTTTCTGTAAATCAGCTCAGGTTTATTTTCATAGAAAAAGTTTCACTGGGTGACAGGTCTCGGCTGCAAGCAGGCCTGTTCAGCAACTTTACCCTTTGCAGAGTCATGCTGATGTAATACATGCAGGGATTGTCCTGCTAACAGTGCCAAACTGCACTGTTTACCTCCATTTACTCAGAAAATAATGCAAGATGAAAATGAAGCAAAACATGTCATATACTGCTTACTGTCTGATTCCTGATTCCAGTAAATTAAGACAAAGATGGAGAAATATGATGTGTCCTGTAAGATGTAATGTGTGTTTACCTTTATTCTTGGTGACATCATTAACAAATAAGTCTTGAGGACGTCCAGCAAAATCACTAGCCTTGGTCATCATAGCCTCTTTAATGGCCTTCACCCCATTGAGGACCACTGCCGGTCTGGGGCCAATGAAGATGCTGTAAACATCTCCAAAAGACTTCCTGAGCTGGGAGTGAACAAGGTAACAAGTATGGGTTTAAAATTCATTGATCTGTATATTCCTTTTTAAAGTAAGGTATGATGCATCATATATTTAAAGTGGACTGAACATATTTGCCACAGCTGAGCACACTTAACCAGCAAGAAACAATCTGAAAATGAAGAAAGATTGCAGTTAAATATTTAAATTTATAGATCAGAGTCAAAGGTATTTAGAGACACGCTATTGCTGTGTGTAGAGGTTGATGTGGTTTTTATGTAGCACCCTGTTGTAAGGAGTACAGGATTTAAAAAAAAAAACACCACCATGCATAATGGCACTGTTATCTGATAATGGTATTCTCAAATCAGATGCTGCAAATGTATACATGTACAACTAGATGGAGGGAGAGAATCACCACTTCAAGAATGCTGAATAGAAATCTGCTAACAACAATTTGCAACAAGCCCCGCTCCTAACCCCAAGACACCTGTCTTCTTTAGAGCTGTGAACTCTGAAATATATGGGCATGTTGTCGTGCGCTCACACCATACAATGTCTGGCCTTGTGTATCTGCCCTGATGCTTTACTACAAAGTGAGGTTATGTAAGAGGTGCAGTACTGGTGGGATGCATGTCACGTGCACAGGTTATTATGCAATCACGTGAAGCAGGTAAGTGCACTGTTATTGCAGAATAAATGTGCCAAATGTTTTTCATTTAACAGTCATTAAATTTAATTCATAGATTCTAACAGCACAACTTTTACAGATGTTGAATTTTGTTAATGTCAGGAAAGGCAGAATAATATCTATATTTATACACTTTTAAATACTAATATTAATCTCAATGGTGCCATAAAAATATACAACTTGAAGAGAAACATCTTTCATTGCAGCACTTTTCTTACCCTCTCAAAGTCCTTTAAGGGGTTCTCCAGGCTCAGCTGCAAAATGTTACCCAGCAGTGGCAGGACAGGAGGTCCCGGAGGAAAGTTCTTCGGCCTCCGGGATTTGAGCTGAAGGATGACCAGGCAAACGCAGAGCCATACCAGCGCAACTGAAAGAAACATGGCAAGAATGAAGCGGACCGCACTGAGAAGACTGGCTGACTGACCTGCTACATAGAGGAGCAGCTCAGCCCTGTCCTCTTACAGGTGTTTCCTATTTGCTCCGTGTCAAAGGTAAAACAGAAGAATAAATAGAAAGAGGCTGCCA
>JAMQGT020003172.1:0-40000 GCA_024447675.2 Pterophyllum scalare | reverse complement strand
ATCACCCTGTCATCTCTCATTCTGCTTCACACTGCCAGCCATCTGCTGGAGACTAAAATACTCCCCCGGGCTCACAATTAGGCAATCGGAGGGTTATCATTCCGCCCCAATAGGCTGACAAGGTCGGCGTCATACCAGGAGAGGATACAGAGGCGGCCATAAGGGACAGTTAGTGGGCTGTAATGTGTGATTTGATGTGCGTGAGGAGAAATGTAGAATTAAGAATGTACCTGTGTTAAAAATAGCCTGGTTCTCTGGAACTGATGATGCTGTTTTATGTGTGTAAAAAAGCAGTGATTATGTAGCAGTGATATTTATGACGCCATTAGGTACTGGATGTCACCCCAAATCAAATATTCTGTCCACAGAAATGACCATCTTCTCAGCTACACCACTGCTTTCAAATTAACAGCAAAAACTGTGACTCACCACTGATAACAGCACTCTTTGTTAACCAATACATATGGTAGATTATGTGAATTCAACACATGTTAGAGCCCCCGCCCCCCACCCCACCAACCATGAATTGGAAGTAGTAATACCATCACTAACTAACCTGACATCCAGAGGTCATTCTGACAGCTGGAGGTCACTGAGACTTTAGAGTCTATCCCCAGTCCGCCTTAATGCTGCAAGTCAAACAGAACCAGTTAAACCTTACAGTCACGCTAATGCTAAAATATAAATAGGAGGCAATTTGTCTCTCGCTTTTTTTTTAATTTAAAGATTTCATTCCACATGACTCTGTGTACATACCAAAGACTACACTTTTGGGATCCGCCATTGCCAATCAAAAAACAAAGGAAATGAAAACTAACAATAATATGAGATAAAAATTAAAAAGTATAACCCCGCATTCATAGACAGGCCACTTAAGACGGGTAGAAGTACTGTAAGGAAAATGTGGTGAAGTTGGAGTGTAAAAATAATGTATAATGTAAGTGCTGTGGTACACTCATTACATTACTCCACTTTTATAATATATAATGTTACTTTTATAATAAACTTTCTGCTCAATGGGACAAAAATTCAGTATTTCTGAGAAGAATAATCAAATGATGCTGCTTTTTGCATTTAGAAAACTAATTTTAAAAGCATTTTATTTACTTTGTTTTTTGATGACCTTTCTTCTCTCTAAATTCAGAACTGAATTGCCTTCAGCGTAAAAGTCCACCTACTGTAAAAATATTTGATGCTATCAATCATCATTTGGAAGATTTAGTTATTTTAAATACATTTAAAATTTTAAAGATAATCTTAGTAACATGCTACAACAAGTGACTTTAGTGAAGTGACCGTTGTGTTTCATGCTTGTCCTCCCTACAGGCAATAACTCAGTGTTCTTTGTGTGTGTGTGTGTGTGTGTGAGAGAGAGAGAGAGTTGTGTGCTCACAGTAGGATGAACATCAGATCTATTGATTTGTCTAATGTGGGGAGGAAAGGCTGCAGGCCACAGCAGCTGATCAATATACCTCTAATTACATGGGACACTGAGTGAGTGTTACTGAAAGAGTGAATATTGGTGGTCCCCCCCAAACTCACGGGGCTGCATATATATATAAATGCTGTCCCACTGAGGACAAGCTCACAGACTCGATCACATTCAACAGTTAGTTCTCAGTCCTTTTATTATTATTATTGGTATTTTTTTGTTTAAGATACTGGTTTCGCTAAGACTTTACTCTTGGGACACTGGGACTCCTTGTATGGATTGAGGGAATGAGTGAGTATCTTCATTTTTCCTTTGTGTTTGATTTTTATTGAGAGTCTGGAGTGGTTTCTTCATGTAGATCATTCCTCTACTCTTGAATTTTCACCGTGTATTCCCTGAAGCTGATCTCAAATGCCAACAAGATCTCCGGCTCCGGCGCCCTCTGGGCCTCTGTTCTGTCTTTTCTTTGCTTGAGAAGGTTGTTCGAGTCATTGTTAGTTAAATTCATCCTGAAACAATCTGACTAACTGTGTGAGGTATGTCACTTCCTTTATTTTTCTACACTACCTCAGGTCTCTCATTTGCAACAGGTTTATCCAGTCTGCTGAATTCTTCCCGGTTTGCCAGAGGCTGTTTGATATGTTTGATATTCGGTTGTTCTTGTGTTTTATAATGTCAACTAAATATCAGACATATTCCTACAGAGTCTGGCACTGACTTCTGATCTCTGTTGCATCCCTGAAAAAAAAGGCCTGTGTGAGGTGAGATCTTCAGTAAAAAACTGTGTGGATGGTACGTGATTGGAATTATTATTAAAAAAGAAAAAAAGGATCACCAGGATGGCTCAGGGCGTGAGCAGGCAACCATGGATGCCACTTGGCTGTGGGGCTGGTGCAGGTTCGAGTCCCGGCCTGTCGCCATTTGCCACGTTTCTTCCCCCATTTCTCCTCCCTGCTTTCCTGTCCATCTCCACTGAAGAACCATCAAATAAAGCTGAAAATGGCCAAAAGAATATCCTTAAATAAACAGTGATTTAGCTTCAGAAGTATCTCTTTATGCTCTGAATAACACAAATAAAATGACTCTGAATATCAGCTTTCTACGTGCTCTTTCATTGTCTCTTTCAATAAAACAAACACACACACACACTGATACAGTTTCTTTACGGACAGCTGACACAATACACACAATATGTGCACAGTGGATTTTTTTTCAACAGGGATCTGACTGTATGAAAACATCCTGCTCCTTGAGCAAACAGGCACTGCTGACATCTGACACTTGAATTTTATGGCATCTGGAATCATGACAAAACCAAGCCAGGTAAAAGTCTTTGTCTTAACAGAGAAGAAGTTGGATCTTTCACACTTCCGCAACTTTATTCTCCCAATATTATTATTTTTTTTAAATTTTAATATTCAGTCATTCTAGTTCCCTGGCCTGCTCCCCTGGAGCCTTTTTTTCCCTAGTTTTTTGTTAGGAATGTAAATTGTGAAATTTATTTTAATTAATAATGAATGAATAATTGCCTGACTTGTATCGTTTCCTGTCAAATACATAGTCGTGTCATGATATTGGACTTCAGCAAAATTTCCCCCTGGCAGCCTTCAAAGGGCATTTTATTATGTAACATCTTGTACTGAGTGTCATCCTAAAAACATGCCTGAGGGAGTACCACCTGAAAAACTGGTGGCAGCAGTATGGATGACAGTTACATTGTCTTTTCTTTTCTTTTTTTGGTACGTCTTCTTATTTGCAGGCTTTCAACAAAATAATACACTTGCTCCAAAAATCACACCTTATTTTGTGATTGCCCCCCCCCCCCCCCGACACACACACACACAGGTTTTTTTTTTTTTAAGGAAAACTTACCAAACCAACAAACAAATGAAAAGAAAGCGAGCCACCCAACCACTAGCGAAAATGCTGCTGTATGATACACAGTGGGATCAACTGACTCCACCAGTGATGGGCAGGTTTTATGAAATCCTTCAATATTGGAAGGTGAATGCTGATTTTTCCAGTGGGAGAATTCCCAGTAAACTTGCCATACCAGTTCTCTAGGTGCATTCCTGGGACAGTTTTGATAAAAATGACTTCCTCTGTAAGAAACAAAAATAGCACCTCTGTTGATTTTTACTTTGGAACTGTATTACAATGTAGATGTCAGGTCATTGAAACACTGATTCAGATCTTTTGTTTGTTTGTTTGTTTGTTCTTTAATGTTAAAAAGAAAAACTTTTCTGGCATCAGTTAGGAGTCAATAAAATGGTTGGGGTGTACGTGAGCCCTCTGAGGAACTGTACTGAAAATTTGAGGAAAACTGTGTGTGTGTGTGTGTGTGTGTGTGTGTGTGTGTATGTGTGTGTGTGTGTGTGTGTGTGTGTGTGTGTGTGTGCACGCGCGCTAATGCACGCACATATGAGCTCACGTTATCACAGGATTCAAGGTGGCTTCTTCAAACACATCCCAGAACAAAGAAGCATACACCATAAGCTCAAATTTAACCACAAAGCCTTCGGATACATCACGCCGTCCCGTGTTCCTAAAATAAACCCCACAATGACGCACACCACATACGAAGAGACATTTAATGGGAAAAATTAACCAAAGTTCACTGAATCATTTAAAATTCTGTTCGGATTCTTGTTCTTTGCATGATGATTCATTAATTAAATGACGTGAAATTGAATAAAGCAGCTGACATGCATCAGTGACTTTTAAAATGAATCATTTGTAAGCAAAAGATGATTATCCAAAACATGTTTTAGAGCTCTGTTTGGAGGCTCAAATATAATATCAGACTTTAACTATAAAGACACAAACCTGGCCTTTTCATATAATTTCTTGAGCAGAGGGTCAAAGGTTCACGTTTATGCTCGTGGACACGCATGTAGCTCGTGTGTTAGACAATAGGCCACTGGTTGGACATCCTATAGAGGGTGTGATCAGCATGATCTACAGATAGGGTCAAATGGCATCCTCTGAAACAAATGTTATCTGAAAGAGTGCACACTGTATACTCTGGGGCATTGTCTGTGAAGCAGTGCAAGGGGGAATGACAAACACTGCAATAATAGCGTTAGTTGTGTGCATTGCTCTGTGCATGTTGTATACGTGCGTGCAGATATTCAGTGGTAATTAATGAGTGGGAGGTTTGTGGACAAATGGCAACAAAGAAATCAGAAAGTGAGTGTGTGCTGACAGAAAAAAAAAAGAAGAAAAGAAACATGTTGCTGCAGTATAAATAGAGACCACGGGGAGTGAGTGCATCGGTTCAAGAGGGGCACTGAGGAGGAGACGCTGTGAGCCAAAAGCGAAAAAGAAGCAAGAAGAGGGTGAATGAAAGAAAGAGGAGCAGAGACAACCTGAAAGACAGTACGGAAACAGAATTTTTTTATACATAGTACTGGAAACTTCAACACAAGTAAGACCAGATTCCTGAGTACTGAATCAGATTGTTCTGTTTTTGGAGTTTCTTTCACCTATGCACTGCTTTTCTTTTCAGAAATGCCAAAACCAGCAGGAGTGCTCCTGGCTTTACTGTTGTTCCTGAGTGCCAGCGTGCCATGTTTTTCTGTGTATAGCAGCGGTGAATGCTTCTTCAACACTAAAGGTATAATATTTTCAACATATGTGGGCAGTGAAATCCTTTTATTTTTAAGTGCTCGTACCTAATTTTTCTGAATGTGCTTACTCTGTGTGCTTCTAGTCTACTATATTTAGGTCTTTCTTCAGAGATATACGTTTTGTGACCGGATTAGTTTATAACATTGTGATACAAACGTGCTGCAACGCTTTAATGCCATTCCTGAACAGACTGGAATCCAGCGCATCAGGTACTGCAGGGAGAATGTCATTCAGTGTAGCGTAGGCGTTCACAACCTGTATTTAAACTAGTTTAACAACAATTTTGTTCTTGTGCAGTTAACTGTTAAAACTGAAAAAAAAAAAATAGGCAGACAATTTTTATAATTTATCATGTGCAATCGTAAAACACACTTTGCTTATGCTGTGATAAACATTTTTAATATCTATACACTTATTCTAGTCAATTTTGAATGTAATTGGTATGGAAGGCATTTTATATTTTCTGTTCCTACTTCTTGTGTTTGTCATTTTCAGGGTCCTGTGAATACATGGGCCAGGTGTACGGGATAGGAGAAAGCTGGATCACCAGTGACTGCTACCAGTGTGTTTGCATGGAGCCTTTCGGAGTAGGATGCTGTGACCAGTGAGTTTATTTACATCCCACGCCCCGCCCCACCAATGACAGGATGTATTTTGATGTGGCATTCACACTCTAACGAAACACTTATCTTTCCTAAAGTGGATCTCAGCCCGTGGACTACCCGGATTGGTGCGAGCTCATCCGTAAGCCAGATTCTTGCACCAGTGTTGCAGTGATGAGAGTCAATCACAAACTGCCCTGCCTCTGGGGACAAGGCCGTCTCAGAACAGCTGCGGGCAAGCCGTGGAAATCTGACAATGATCCTTTATTTTGAATTCAGTAAATAAAACCAAAGTAACAAGCAATACATAAAATGTGATATTTATTTTTGAGCTACTGAATAAACCATCAGTTTTAGTTTATCATAAACTGGTGAATTGCAATAAATAAACAAACAGATTGCAATTACCTCCATGTCCTTTTGCTGTACCATATTAATATTTACAGTTTTAATATTTTGGTGCTCATGTTTGTTCTTGAATTGTTACTTTAAATGGGTTACATGTGTCTGGTTTGTGCTTTAAGATCAAATTAAAAAACACGATACAACTGATTTATGGTTTTGTCAAATGTATTCATTATTCTATTATAAATATATTTCTTTGTTTCTCTTCTAACCCTAACAGCTAACTATAACCGTTATTCGGTGTGTATAAACTGAATAACAACATTCCTAAACTCTTTAACTGGAATTCAGAACATCTGTACCTGAAAGGAGAAGGTCATCAAGTGAAGAGAAGTAGTTGGCACATATATATTTAAACTAGTTTAAAAACATCTTGCATTCTGATTTTTCCCATTTGCATTGTAACATTTCAATTACTTTTCTGATGTCACTGTACAGTTAACAGTGGACGCTGCAAACAATTCAGGGAAATAAAGGAAAGGCAAAGGTTTTGGATATGTCTTTAATGTTTTTACTTTGTAAAACAGGTGCTATTTTACAAGTCAAATAGCTGGTCCTGTTTGCAGGAATAACCCCACCTAGAATTCAGCTTCCGGGGAGGCAAGTGAGGGAAATCATATGCAAAATGAAGACTGACACTTTCCTGATGATGTATTTTATATTAGTGGAAGTTTTTGTTGATGCAACATTTTCAAAGGTCTTCCAACATAAATCTGAAAATCAGCTTTACATGTTTTAGTTCTCTGTATTGTCTGCTGTATTAAGTACGTCATGTCATGAGATGGTACTGAGGCAGGACTCAGAGACAGACATGAACTCAAAACAAAGCTTTTATTGCTGGCAGGGAATAAACAAAACACTAAGAACATGGCTACTCAGACAAACTGGAAACAGAGCAGGGGCACTCACTACTATAAGGGAGGACACAATAAGGAACAGAAGAAGACTGGGGGCTTATATATACACAGGAGGTGATTAGGAAGAAAGGAAACAGCTGGGGAAAACAGGGCTCAGGTGAACAGAATCTGACTAATTAAACAAGGGAAGCAAAAGCAAATGTAATGCTCACAGGACAAGGGCTGGCAAAATAAAACAGGAAATGACTACATGACAAAAGTTCAGACTTGAAATGAAAACACAGAAATTAAATATAAATAAACTATAGCCAAGAATGCTCAGAAAATTAAACTAAAGCCCAAGGATACAAACAAGGAAACCAACCAGAAACTATAATAAAAATGTACAAACTCAAAACTGCAAAAACCCATAATAACTTAAAAAAACACTGGGACACATTAAATTACAAAAGATGAAAGTCCAACGAACTGAAAACACGGAGTCATAGGCCCAGGGCCATGAGACATTATTAACAAAAGAAAAAACAAACACAGAGCTCACTTCCTTGTATGTGTACACACACTTGGCCAATAAAGCTCATTTTGATTCTGAAGTAGCTTTATTTAATATAGTTTTCCCTGGGCTAGGGTAGCCTTTTTTAAAAAATTTAATTTGTATTCATTTATTTTTTATTTTTGGTTAAAATTCATTCAGTGTGAAGTATTTGGTAACTACAAAGCTAAGCTTTCAATCTACTTCTCCATGAGATTACACGGGACATTCCATTGGGGCAAGGAACAAGGTGTGGTTCTGAAATGGGGATCACGTGTCATTAAATGTCTGCTTCTATGTTCACTATAAAGCAAGACACTCTTGACTCATAGTACACTGGCATATTTTTTTAATATTGTTTACACATGATGCTTAATTTTAGATTTTTATATACATATTTTACAGCTTTAGCTGGGCTTTCATTTATTTCACGCCCATAAGCTCTTGTTACATTTTTCTTCAGTAATTTAAAATCCTGAATGGGAAAGCAAAGGTGAAATGCTATTTAGGGAATCGCGGAGCACGAGATGGTGATGGTGAGAAATCGGGCTTTTATTTTTGAAAAGGTGGCGCAGGGCTATGACGTCACGTGGCGGGGAGGCGGAAGGGTCCCTCTGTTCATAGTTGAATTCCTTATTCAAAACATTGCTTTATTTCTGACTTGCTTCTCGTTTTGATTTATGCAAAAGCAACAAAGAGAAGTAAAATGTGGATACTGACGCCCCAGGAGCCTAGAGGTAACCTTTTCTGCCACGGTGGCGTTTTAAATCAGTTGTATTTATCACGCTGCAGGCCGGGCAAAGTTTGCCCCTTGAAGATTGGGCTAGTTGAGATCTCAGAAAAACGAAATAAGCGTTTAAAAATGTATTATTTATAAATAGCCTGCGTCTGGTTAGCAGTTACCGAGGTGCCTGTCAAGCTGCATGTTAGAGGCTGTGCTGTCATGTGTTTGTACTGTGGGTTCATTTAATGCTGCTAAACGCAGGTTAATATGTGGTCTAAACATCTACATTGGGCGCATTGTTTTTAAATTAGCTTATGGCAAGCTGAAAAGCTCATTTATTTATAAATATAATGAATTTAAATGTTTCCCTCCATCATGTGTATATATACGCAGTACTGTGCAAAAGTCTTAAGCCACCCCTCGTTTCTTCGTATCCTGCAACCAAGGAGCCATGTTTTGTTATAATCTTTCAAAATGGTCTTGAGCAATCATTCTCCAGGCTTTCTGGAATCCAAATTACAAATTGCTGGACTGGAGCTGGGCTGAAACAGGTTGAATCCAAATTTGAAGATTTTGTTTTAAATCATCTTTAGTATAAGGAGGAGGTCAGGCGAGAGGTGAGTGTCTACAGCCATCTGTAAAACACAGTGGAGATTCTGTGATGCTTTGGATTTGCATATCATCCAGTGGTGTTGGAGATCAAAATTTATGGAATTATGAACACAGAAAAGTGTCATCAGACTTTGAGCCACCAGGAAATGCCATCTGGAAAGTAGCTGATTTGTAATAGCTTCATTTTTTGGCATGATGCCAAACCTGCCAATGCAGTAAGAGCATACCTGGATAGAAGAAGACACATTGGAACACTATCAGTCATGGATCGGCCTCCCCAGAGTCCAGACCTCAATGTTATTGAAGCAGTGTGGGATCATCTTGACAGAGAACAGAACAGAAGGCAGCCAACATCCAAAAAAGAGCTTTGGATGTCCTTCAAAAAGCCTGAAGAACTATTCCTGAAGACTACTTAAAGAAACAACAAGAAAACTGCTTAAGAGAGTTCAGGCTGTGTTGAAGAATAAAGGTGGTCATTGCCAAGTATTGACTTTCAAATTCATTATTGTGCAAACTCTGTTTTTGCCTTTTATACTGTATTTCCATGTATCTTTGCACATGTTTCAATAAATTGCTGCACCTTTTCCTCATTTTCCTACTGAAACATAAAGAAATTAGCGGTGGCTCAAGACTTTTGCACAGTACTGTATGTGTTACATTATGTTATCATGGTGAAAAAGAGAGAGCCTTTTAGAATACTTTTATTTGATAAGCAGCCACCTTTAGACAATTAGAGAAGACAAATGTGTTAGAGTAAAAACATTTTCTAGGTGACTTTGTGAAGATTTTGCTTGTAAAGCACTGAAGAGCAAGCTAGTTGGAGTATAACTTATTACACCACGAGTAACTGCTAAGTAGTAGAGGATTTTATTAGATAGATTTGATGATTGCGGTCTCACGGACTATTAAAATGTCTTTCTTGTTCAGGGAGGAGCTGAGTAAAACCTTTTCAAACAACCTGTAGAGCCACACCGCTCTACCAAATGACCCTCAGTTGTGCATTAAAATAAAACAGGCTTGTTTATTGAGTTGAATCCATGTTTTTGACTAAGATAAAAAAAAAAAAACTGTTGTTAAAGCCACACTTATGTTCTGTATCTGTTACTTTTCATAGGAAAGCCACTGACCTGCTGTCTATCACTCCCAGCTGAGGCCCACTATCTCCTCTCTGGTAAAGAGTATGTGGTGGGCCGCAAGAATTGTGACATCCTTCTTCCGAGTGACCCATCCGTCAGCAGGGTCCACGCTCACCTAACTGCTAGCGACCAGGTGAGGCAAAGAAGGGAAATAATAAGGTCGTACGAACAGAGAACGGTCAATTATGGAGTGTTTATACCAGCTCACTGGCAACTTTATGTACACAAGTGAACTCTGTTGCAACCAAATAGAACAGCTTTGCTCCTGAAAATGTAGAAGTTTATGGGAAGACTGCACCTGGACTGAATATGTGCAACTCAGGTTCCTGTGCTTTAAATGTGCTTCTCTGAACACATTAAACAGTTTCATTACTGAACATATAGAAGACTGCACCTCGCTCCAGCTGGAGTCAATAGTATCAAACACTGAAGAGAAACAGATGCTGACGCTTGACTCGGCTCAGTACACCTGTGGAGTTTGGCTTGTTTGGTCTTCACAATTCTCGGTAGTTCTCATCTCTGCACAGATTTTATCTGGACACAAAAACTATAGACTGCAGCGATGTTAGCATTATATACTCCTCATGTGCTCATATGCTCAGTGTGTGCACTCACAGGTGATCGTTTGAGGTGTGTGTAGCAGCGTCAGACCAAAAACAGTTTCAAGTCTCACTCACTCTGCCATGACAACAAACTGACTGCCAGTCATGTTTATTGTGTGGAAGAACACACCCAACACTACAAATGTTTGATGTTAACTTTCGTTTTTCACAGGAATATCACCCTACTTGACGACTCGTGATAGAAATTTCAGTTGTTTGAAATATGAAATGGTTTAAAAGCTGCTTTCAGCTGCCCACATATTAACAAAGGGTTGCCACAGCGGGTAATTCCACGTGTTTCATTTGGCAGATTTTTACACAGGATGCCCTTCCTGACACGACCCCAAAGGGGATTTGTGTCTCCTCCCGGTACCGATCTGGGTATCTTTTGCTTGTTAGGTGAATGTGTAGACGATTACACAAAACAGGGGCACACATTTTTACACACAAACTGTCAAATCCCATTTCATAAAGCATAGGTATGAGTTCTAAGATGGAGTAATTCCTCTCTTTTAAAGGCCTACAGGTAATCATCTATGCTTTTATTGGATCTAGACTAGAATAATGCAGTTCTCTATACGCTGGTCTTAATGTCTGCCATTGCAAATTTACAGCTGCATCACTTTATCTGTTTGTTTTACAATAGATTTTGAGATGTCTTTACTGTTTGCTTAAAAATCCTTAAATGAGCTGTCTTCTTCAGCTCACAGCTCCTAAATTCAGGTTAAAAACAAAGGCCGTCATTCTTCTTCAGAGCTGCGACTTTAATGGCCTGTTTTAAATCTATACTAAAGACCTACTACTGACTTTTAATCCAGCTTGTGCTGAGACACATTCTATTTAAATGTTAATTAAACAAAGACTTCGTTTATGTTTTTTACTGTTTTAGATGGTGTGCTTGTATTTTGCCCAGTTTCCTGGTGTAGCCACGAAAATAAACATTTTTGAGCATTATCAAGAATCCTTTTAGTAATTCAAATACATTTGCCTGTGTGATACTTTGGTGCAGAAGGTGGTGCTGTTATGCTACTCCTACATAGCGATTTATATGCAAAATAAAACACATACAGTGCCATTTTAGCAGCAGTTAAAAAAGCAAAAAACCATCCATCGTGCGCTAAAACGTTTTTGAGACTCGCGCTGAGCTCCCACCGTGTTCTTCAGCTGCCATATATGGGTGTTTGGATTTCCAGATTTGCTTCTTTTTGCCTGCTTTAAGAATCCTCTGAATTTATTTCCGAACAGATAAACCTGCTGCACAATAAAAATTTTTTTAAAAAAGATCTAAAATTGTTTAATATTTCTGTTAATGCTTCAGTTAAATTACAGATTAATTTGGTGCTATTTTTTTTCCCTTGGATGTCACTCTGACCTCACAAAAATGCTTTTACCCATAGCTCAAGAATTCATCTATTGGATAATTTTGCATTAATATCTAATCAGAAAAGTGATGGGGGTGATGGAGTGTGGCACATATTCAGCACCATATTTCAGAAAATTGTAATCATGTTTCCTGTTTGCTCATCAGATGAATGCTGGTGACACATTATTGAGACCGATCTTCAGTAGACATGTTGGAAATGTGGCGATTGCTCTCATGTATTTTGCTTTTAGACCTTGGCTCTAAAAGATACCTCCAAGTATGGCACATTTGTCAACAGCCAGCAGATAATGGCACCGGTGAACCTGAACTCAGGGGATTTGGTGACATTTGGGGTTTTTCACAGCAAATTCAGGTATGCATCAGAAATAAGAACTGGTTTGTTTTGAAGAAACACAATCACATTTATTTAACTTTTACACAAATGAATTCTAAAAAGTTTGTTTTGTGTCTCCATCACTGTGTCTTCTTTGCCTCAGTGTGGTTCATCTGCAGCCAGTGGTATGTTCATCGTGTTTGGACAACAGTGGCAAAGCATCACTCTCTCAGGCCCTGTTAGCTTTGGGCGGAAAGCTGGTCAACAGCTGGTCTCAGGATTGCACCCATCTGGTTATGTCTTCTGTTAAAGTCACCATCAAGGTCAGGACCTGACTTTGTATCCTCATTAGCTCCTGTGACATGTTCGCTCCTCACCATGTGCTTCCTGCGCTTTTTGTTTTTCGTAATTAGACCATTTCTGCTCTGCTGTGCTGTCGTCCCATCGTGAAGCCAGAGTTCTTCTCAGAGCTCAACAGAGCCTTTCAGCAGAAATTACCACCCCCTAAAGCTGAGAGGTACAATGCAACCCATTCCTCCTGGATGCACATTAACACTGAAGCTGAGCTGATCGTTGTCTCCTCTGTGTGTTTAAGTTTTGTGCCTGAGATCGATGAGCCTAGCCTGAATAAAGAGGATGTTAACCTTGGAGCGATTCCACTTCGCAAACAGCTTTTCAGTGGAAGGACCTTTATTTTCCTCAGTGCCAAACAGGTTTGCCACCTCTTTGTTTGTGAAGATCTGTTATTTCTTTCATGCTTTACAGAGTTCTAGTTAACTACTGTTTGACTTGTAAGTAGAAGTCATATAATATCAGGGTATATATTCTGCTCAGTCAAGGGTTACAAGTTATATCACCTATGACAACTTGTGATGTGCAATGTAACCACCTTCTGCTTCCTTTTTATGATTGTGAGCCATGTGAACATACACTCATATGCCAATTTATTAGGTACAATGCTTGTTAATGCCAATCTCATGGCAGCAGCTCAATGCATTTGAAAAAAAAACTGAATCTGCAGATGGATGAGTTCTGGTGCACCAAAGGGCATATTCACATCATGAAACCTCATTAGGGATGCAAACATATCGCTGCTGTCTTATTTTGCCTCATCTGTTATGTAAGATGAATGACATTACAGACCTAAAGAGGTCATATTTTTATCCAGGGTAAAAAAAAAAATCTCAATTTTGTTTTTGTTTTTATTTTTTGTTTTGAAGAGCAAATGCTGCAATATTTTTGTTAACTTTATGGCCTGTGCTGAACTTGCATTCATGTTTTAAATATGGAAATTTTTGGCTTCAAGTTATCATAATAATGTAAATGAATAATGACACCATCCATGTTTGAGAATGGTTGCTTATCTGCTTTGCTTTCACTTTGCAAACTCTGCGTCTGACCAAATCTCACAGGAAAAGAGAGCACAATGAAAACAGAACAGTGCTTTTGCTTTCTCTGTAGCTCTGGGTAACTTTCCCCAGGTAGCTGAAGAGCTGGATGCTGGAATAGCAAAAAATAAGAGCCCTTTTGTCTGAGGAGGCAAAGGAGGTGAAGATGAAATTGAAATGGCAGAGTGACAGAAGCCTAAAGTAAAACAAAATTAATCTCTGGGCAGATATTCACTCATGAGGCATAAGAGGCTTTCTTAGTAAACCGATGAAATCAAATCCAGTTTTTCTGACAGCTGAGTGGTGAAAAGTTGTCTGAGCAGTGTTTCTGTGTTTTCTAAGCATTAAGGTGCAAGTTGAGTATAACATCATGACTGAATATATTATGAAATACACCCTTTTATAATAGCAGTTAAAGAGTAAGCATACCTCTAATCCTTCATACATGCTAATATGCGGCCCTTCTGTGCTGCTTGCAGCTGAAGCGCCTTAATGGAGCAGTGAGTTTGGGAGGTGGCAGGAGCCATCTGCTGGAGGAGGGCTGCCTGCCCCATGACCTGCTGGAGTCTCTGCAGAGCTGTGTGGTTGATTTCACAATGGGCACCTCCCAAACTCTCCTTTCTCCCTCCTCCACAGAGTGGGTAAACTCTGTGAAGAGCATCGTTCAAAGGTTCAAACTCCCCTTGTTCTGCACGGTTTTGGGAATTTACTTGTTTTGACTGAGTGATTTCTTAGTCTTTCTTTTTTTTTTTAACACTCACACAGAAAAGGCCTTCGACTCATCACAGAGTCTGAAATCGGTCTGGCTGCCATCTATGCTTCCTGTGAAAAATACTGCAATCCTTCAAGCTCAGACTCAGGTGGGTGACCAGACAGAGTATATATTTCTTTGTTATTTTTATGCCTTTTCTTGATCTGTTTTGTATCTATCGTATTTTAGACTCTGTAGCAAAAGTGACACCCAGAATCCCAAGCGCGTCGCTGTCACAGAGCGTAGCTGTGGATGAGACCGTGTTACCTGCAGCATCTCAGAACATCACGGCGTATGCAGTGAACACAGAGATATCACAGAGGTACAGAGAAGCACTGACAGACGCCATCGTGTGCCCACAATTTGTCTGAGCCATCTTCATCTGATGGGTTTCATTTCACTTTTTTTGTGTTTTTAGGATGCAGGTTCGTGAGGTTGTCGGGGTGACATCAGTAGGAGAAACACCCGAGAAGAAGCAAAACCCGAGCACGAGTCATCGCCGTGGATCCGATCTCGTGGCTCAGAAGATGACCACGCAGTGTGTTGTGGCTGAAACAATGAGCTCACCGTTCACCAAAGTAGCGAACACAGAGTCACAGAAGAAGAAGTCTAACTCCAAATTAGCAGGTAGTTGTGTGAATAAATTAGAGTTACAGTGATTCACGCCCCCCCGATCTGACCTAAAACGAGTACCAATCTAGTAATTGTGCTTTATTTTTAATGAACATTGTTTTTTTTATCTGTGCAGACCAATGGTATTTATTCTGTGAGATACAATAATAAACTTCTAACTGTTGCTTAGAAGAAATTATAGACACTTTAGAATGATGGCTGACACACAGAGTGCTGTTATTTTGTGGATTCCTGTTTTAGATTATTTAAGGTTTTATTGATTTTATAAGGTCATGCTGTCAAAATTTTATATAACTGATCCTTTAATTTGCTGTCATTCCTGTGGACTGGTTTGATGAATCGCTACAATGTAATGTCTCCATTTTCAGGAACCCTGTAATGGAAGGAAGTTTTTTCCGGGGGCACTCGCAAATTTTTAGCACTGATTAGCTGGTTTGGGTTTAGCCAATTAGCTAACAGACTAACAAGCCAAGCTATGCAGCTGCAGGAAAGGTTTGTTGCACCCTGAGACCTGTGTCTCTCCCATATTAGCTTTTCTTCACTGGCTCCCTGTTAAATCCAGAATTGAATTTGAAATCCTTCTCCTCACATACAAGGTCTTGAATAATCATGCCCCATCTTATCTTAAAGACCTCATAGTACCATATTACCCCAACAGAGCACTTCGCTCTCAGACTGCAGGCTTACTTGTAGTTCCTAGGGTTTCATTAAAAAATTACTTGGGCCATTATTTTAAGAGGGTGACGATATATAATATTGCGTTAGTCAAGTGCTGGAGGGGCTGGTTGGATGATTTTTTTCTTTTTAACATGTAGCCAAATTCAGGTCCACCATTTCCCCATTTTCAGTCACTCTGCAGCAGTATGCAGCTGACAAACAAGTATGAAAATGATACCAGTTGTCTTATCTACCCTGTCGGCAGCTAAGCGTACTGCAGCCTGTGCTGCTAATAGCTTTTTTTTTTCTTCAAAATAAATGTTTTTCTGTTTCAGGTGAAGGCAGTTCTGATATTAGACCACTGCCAACCACTCCTAAGACTAACACTGGCATGAAGAAATTCTCTCACATGCAGTCTCCTCAGAAACCCAAAATCTCTCTACAAGCTTCTCCGCAGAAGCAGTCGACTCTGACCAATTTCTTTCAGTCAGTCAGCAAGAAAAGGTAAATATCTGTTTAGGGTTTCAAAAACCATAGCAGGGAACCACACTGTTTAGAGAGAAAAAGGTTTAGAAGACAAATGTAGATGTTTTCTCTCATGGGGCATATAATACTGACACTTTAAATCTCTGCTAAGTGATCTCTGTCACACTGGAATGAAGAGGAAGTAGCAGCACATTTTATTTAATTAATAATATAAAAGCTGAATTGTTTAATTGAGACCAAATTTAGAGAAAAAAAATAGTTTTTTTCCTACCCGTCTCTTGTATTTTATCCTGTCATCTAGGCCTTTGGAGGACGAGCTCTCAGCTGTCCTGTCAGAGCCAAAGCGGCCTGTGCTAGACTCACCCATCACTGCTCAGGCACCAAACATCTCAGCCACGTCTGAAGAAAGTACCTCACTTCCACACAGAGGCCTTGCAGCTGTGTCCCAGACTTCACTCAGGTCAGCATCTGATTTGTTCGTAGGACGGTCAGAGGAACCGCAGAATAGAAAAAGGAAGGAGATGGAAGATGTGATTCAGATGGAGGAACTGGAGTCCATTATGTCTGAAGATATGGACTGCTTTGATGAGAAACCCTCCATCAATCAAGGTCAGCAAGCCAAGCTTGTGCACAATTCAGCAAAACAGAAGCAATTTTTAAATACTGTGGAGTCTTCAAGCAAGAGGCAACGAGTCCATCTAGAGGAAAATGGGACAGCCAGTCGAAGGCCACGGGGCCTGGAGAAGGAGTCAAGTTTGCATAAGAATGGCCAGCGATCTGAACAACATGTTGTCTGTATTAAGACAGAGCCAATTCACCCAACAGACTACATGACAACTAATCAAGAGTCCACTAAACCATCAGAAATGTCATCAGCCAGTACAAGTAAAAATGTAATTCCTTTTGAAGAAGATGTGTCCTTCATTGAGGTGAGGAAAGATGAACTGTAGCTTAAATTGAAACACATACCCAACTATGTTTCACAATTATTATTTCTCAGTTTCCACCTTTTCTCTTTAGGATTTGGAACTACTCGATGTAGATATTCTCCATCATAAAGAAGAGACTAAGAGTCCCCTTAAACCAGTTGTGATCAAGCAGGATGGTCCAAGTGAGTCCAGTGGAAAAAGCTGTTACTGTTGCAGTGGTGTCTCCCTTCCTCCCAAACACTTAGCTCAATTTTTTAGCTGTATGCAGAAAAAGTATTTTCATGTTTTATATATTTGTCTGTATTGACAATCTATGTTTTTAATGAACCTCAATGACTTATAGGAAGAGTTAGATGCACAAGAATCTGTAAAGATGCCTATTATTACCATAAATGACATGTTCTAGCTGTTTTTACATATATGAATTACACTGGTCAAGTAAATGAAAGGAACACTTTTTAACCAGCGTATAGCATCAAGTCAGTTAAACTTCTGGGATATTGATTACATTAGATTCGATTAAAATTTATTAATTGCATTGGGAGGGTTCCGTCTGCCAGTAGCACTTTTACATTGTAGGCACTTAGGCAAGCACAACAGTAGTCAGAAATATACAAGCAAATGAATAAATAGATAAATAATAAACAAAGATACAACAAAGACAAAGGAAGATGTAAAATGTCTGACAGATGATGTGGTTTTTCACCTTGATATTGCCCATTGTCCAGTTTATGCTACATTGATCCGGTCAGTTCAGTAGCAGAGGGGGGTTGTTCATCAGTTCCAGCTGCTTTGATGTTAATGAAATTAACAACAGGTGCACTAGAGGGCACCAATGAGACCCTGGTGGAGGCCACTAATATTTTTTCCCTCCTCATCTTTTCTGACCATTCACTAGTTTTACATTTGGCTAGGGTCAGTGTCACTACCGGTAGCAATACCTGGACACTACAGAGTTTGCAGTTCGTCCAACTCCTTCAGGATGGCACCTCAATATGACCTACGCTGGTGCAGTGGGTCAGACTGTCCAGGAGCTCAATGATGCCCTGGTCCAGATCTGAGATGAGATCCCCCAGGACATCATCCATCGTCTCATTAGGAGCAGAGGGTTCACACTTTAAACAGCCTGAGCACTATGTTTCTGTTTCTTCATTAACTGTAGTTGCATTTTAGCTGCTGTTTTACACCATTCCAACTTGTCAGAAAGAACACCGGCCTGATTGAAGTGCCATTTTGCAGGAGTCAAAGAGTGATGAAGACCGTCTTAAGAAGCTGCTGATGGTGGAGTTTAAATCCCTCATTGTGACAGCCCCTCCCAAAGCCAAGCAAAATCAGACGCAGGACAACGGCTGCACAAAGAACTTCAAATGTTTCCGCAAGGTCATTGAATAAATTATGAAACTTAAGAGGTTTTGTACTTAATACAAACATATTATGTCAGTTTTCCATCCAACACTATGTGTCATCGCTGGGTTAGTTAAAAAAAATCAAATTTCAAGATCTGAAGCAAATGATTAAAAAAAATAAAAGGCTTAAAGGTTTTTAATTATTAGTTGTATTTTTGCCATTTTTGTCCATCATTTGAGATTTTATTTGTGTGTGAGAAATGGCTACATTTTTTATGAGTTTGAGATGTTCTGTTAATTTTCAAACCCAATCAAAGCCACAAGTTTGTTTGTTTTTTTTCAATTTACTGCGTTTGTGCAACAGAACCGTGTGCCAGGTTTGGAGGGCTTCCGGCACATCATTGGAGGACCTGATTTGCTGGTTCACAACCGGGGCACGAACTCTGATCTGGATGAATGGCTGAAAGATTCAGCTGAGGTACTTTGGCTCCTCTTATTGGTTTATTATTTGTTCTACTATTTGATTTATGCTTTGAATTTATGTCTGTCTCAGGAGGAGCGACAGAGCAGGAAGGATGAGACCATAGGAGATGATCTCTTTAGGTGAGAAACAGGATTTGTTACAAGATCACATGACATAATCTTGTTATCCCTTTACAGTTTCCTCGGAACCCCAATGAGGTGTCTGTGGCACGTCACCATTCAGTTTTGACAGTTTGATTTTGGCCAGTTTTTCAGTTTAAGGCACAGCCATAGACGTGACGTAAAAACTACGCGTTATACTATGTATGCGTTATACTGTGATGATCAAGTGTTCCCTTAGTTTTTTTTTTTGTGCAGTCTTTATTCAAAGAAGCACAATTTATAGAATATATCAGATTTATAGAAACAAGTGTGTGTGTGTGTGTGTGTGGGGGGGGTTCTGCACCCAACAAGCACAAATAATTATGTTTAACCCTAATATGCGTACCTGGGGTAATTCTGTACCCCAAGTCCCAATTTTTTAAAATAATATTATTGAAGTAAATGTTATCAAGCAATCCTATTAGGAGTTTGTTCCTTGGTCATTACCGGCCCTTTTTTTTTTTATGCATTGCCCTCATCAATCAATAGCCGCTTATTAAGTTATTCATTTCAGTAGCGAAATTTACAGTTTTATGGACCTGGGGTAATTCTGTACCCCAGGGTTTCCATCGTTGCCAAAAGGTGTCTCTTTTTGATGCAACACGGCTACCTAGTGGTATCCCTTCAAAATGATCAGTTTTCAGTTGGAAGCCATTTGCATGGCCACTCTGCTGCTTGTAATCGGTGAGCATGCATGAAAATTTTATTGTTATATCTATGCTTTCTTTGATTAAATCCATGGGGTACAGAATTACCCCAGGTCACTAACGACGTAAGCAAAAAAGTGCACATGTATGAGGGGTGAAAACGTCTCATTTTCGCTGTTGTAGAAGAGCTGTTTGTGCTCATCCATGACAGCCGGGGTGGTAAAGATTCTGTGAAGCCTCTTGTCACTATTCTCAGGAACAGAAGACATAATTATCTGAGAGTTATGGATACAGGGCCTCAGTAGCTCCAGTTTAACCAGTCAGAACCTAAGGATTCTTACGTCACGGGGGTTGCCCGGGCAACGGGTGACGTAAACTGGCACTGGCGTGTTTTCTTTGACTAAGCAGAAAAGAGAGCGTCTGAGATTGATTTTGTGTGTGTGTCAAGGCTGAGTTGTTTGATCACTGAGTCATGCTCACTCAGTCATGCGTAGCCAGGGAACAGACTCTGCTGCTAAGAAAACAGTCCAGTACTTTATTTATTTATTTATTTATTCCCATCTAAACCAATTTTCCAGACGTGGTTTATAGGAAGCTTGTTTGCTTTGAGCTGTTCAAACACTGTCCCCGTTTTACGGGGCTTCATTTGGGCTGTTTTTATTGTTTGTTCAAAATGCCTCGTAGGACATTGAGGAGTGATGCATGAGGAATGTTAAAAGCCCGTCCCGATGTGAACAGACACATGAGATAGTCCTTTCTGTATGTATGTGTGTGTGATTGTGTTTGTGTCTGTCTTTAGGTACAACCCTACCAAACTAAGAAAGAGACGATGAAGATGCCTTAATTTTTTGCATCCTCCAGAGGGGATTCATTTCACAGGTACAGGAAGTATGAAACTCTGGAAGTAAAGGAAGCACGAGCTCCGTGTGGAAGGACTCCAGAAATAACTTCATGTATCTCCTTATGTGTGCATTTCAGTTATTGTTTTGCTGCTGTTCCTGTTCTGTCTGTATGTGTCCATACTCTCCAACAGTTAAGTCACTGACAGCAAGCAATGTAACCACACAGTCAAATTGTTCAGAGATTTTTCTGTTTTTATTTGTCAATAATAAAAAACATGGCATACAAAACATTAAAAACTCTTCAGTTGTACAAGAGAGCTTTAAAACTCTACATGCTGAAAGCAGCTATTCCTTCACTTTGAAGTTTAAGACCCAATGTGTTCCCTGGTTTTAGCGGAACTACAGTAGAAACTCCAGAGGGATTCAAGTGTTACCATTTCTTAAACAATCTCTAGAGAGCCGACCTCGCAGGCACTTTACCAGATCTGAGACTGTTCAGATAAAGAGTCGTCATGCCAAACATCTCTTGGCCTTTCTGTGCAGACAGCTGAAGCTCACCTGTCCCCCACATAATCACAAAGTGTGGCTTACAAGTTGAGAGTTAATTTGGCATTCAGCATGAATTGTGCAATAACAGAAGTCTGTTTTTTTTGTTTTTTTGTTTGTTTTTTTAATGGGCTACAGTGTGGCAAAAGTCAGGAGCCTGCCTTCAAGCACAATTTGAAATCACAATAAGATTATTTTGCTTAAGTATTTGCTACTTAAGTTACCTTTCTGTACAAGTCTCAACAGATAATAGAAATAAGCTTCTTGCTTTACTAGCTGTGGAAAGGTATGTCTCACCTTGATGTAACAGTCTCATATTTCTGTCTTTAAGTAAAAACAATAATCTCTACTTTTGAGTCACTCCTGTGCAGTCTTTAAATTCACTGGCATAACTCTTCTCACATCTGTCCTTGTAGCACTTTACTGTCTTTTTGCTCACAGCAGCTGCTGCTAGGCAAAGTTTCATACCTGCATGCATATTTTTAATATTTATATCAAAACAATAGTTGAAATAAGTGAAAATAGCTCAAGGTATAATTC
Source organism: Pterophyllum scalare (assembly GCA_024447675.2). Taxonomy (NCBI): domain Eukaryota; kingdom Metazoa; phylum Chordata; class Actinopteri; order Cichliformes; family Cichlidae; genus Pterophyllum; species Pterophyllum scalare. The sequence goes on along the minus strand of JAMQGT020003172.1, from coordinate 18,382 downwards.
AGGTGAAACACAAGTATCAACATTTTCACTAGTTAACTGTTCTATGAGTGTTAAAACAGTACTGTGTTAATCTATTTTGTTAGTGGAAAAAAGTAATATTACTACGTTACGTCTTATTTAGTAATGCTTTACCCCCAGCACTGACTTATATGGTATTGAAGGGGGGCAAAAGCAAAAAAAAGATCAAAAGGTCACATCACAGTAAAGAAAGCATGAGCTGTGTGTGAGCGGCAAACAATTATGCATGCACATTATTCAGACAGGGTTTCAGTTGAAAATGGAAATCGAAAATTGATTGCTACTGTCACTTTTTCATAACCTTTCTCTTATTTGGCACTTAACAAAACAGTCATGGCTGTTTACTGTGATAATGTACTGAAATGGGAATACACGAGGTGCAATCAAAAGGTTCTGGGATTTCACTTGTAAAGATCAAAATGTATGCCTGATTTAAATTTGGTCTATAACTCCTTCAAGGTTAACTTCCTTTGCGCCGCAGGACTGCTTTCAGTTTGTCATTAGTTTTAAGTCACTCTGCGATATGTGCTGGATCTCGTCCAGTGTGTCAAAGCAACCCTGTGGCTTTATTTTGCTTTGGTGGAAGTGGGTGAAAGCAAATTTGGTGAGTGGGACAGGTGGTGAGCAAAGATGGTGGTTATTTCTGCTGAATGTTCTCTCTTGTGCTTCAGATGCTTACAGTAGAACTGAGCATTATTGAATTTGGAGTGCAGAACCTCTTGAATTTAAAAAAAATAAACAGAAGAGCATACTCCCGGTCCCATTCCTGACCTGATGTTCTATATTTGAGCTTGGAAACTATGGACTCTACAGTGACATATGCAGGGTTGTACTTGGACATGAACGTTGGGTTGGTTTAAAAGAAAGGTGTGCTATCTGTTGAACTTAAGTGAGCTTGCTGACATCAGCGACACATGAGAGTGGTTGTGGCTCAGGAGGTAGAGCAGGTCACCTACTAAGCGGAAGGTTGGCGGTTCAGCTCCGGGCTGCATGCCAAAGTATCCCTGGCAAGATACCGAACCCCAAGTTGCTCTCCGGCTTAGCTACACATGGATGTGTAGCTTGTATAAGCGCTTTGAGTGCTTGGTGCTCAGAGTAGAAAAGCGCATTTGAGTACTCCAGAAGCGTGTGAGAAGGGGAGATTGGGGTGGGTTTTTTAAAAAAAAAAACTTTTTATGAGCAAGTATCCACAACTGTTTGATTGCACCATGTAGACACATGTAAAACTAGAGCTATAGAAAACAGTATAGCTCTACAAGATATGATTTAGGAAAGCAGCAGTGAATATTTGACCTGTTTGGTGTATCATGTTTTCACATCATAAAGAAAAACCTATTATATGCATACACTGATAGATCAGTATAAATTCCTGATATAAGATTTTGTTGGTAGCTTTTTAGCCTTTTAAAATGACATCATCTAATTACAAGAATACAAATGGATTGAATAAAAAAAAAATACCAAAAATATTTTGACCTTTTAAAGTTCCTTTGCCCCATTTGGGTTTAGATTAAGATGCACTGGCTCTGCCCAAAAATGACCCCAAAAAAAACTGAACTAAGTGTTAATACATAATCAAGACAAGAATCATTACTTTTTAGCTAGATTTGAATTGATATATTTCCGAGGCTAAAGTTAAAGACTCATACTGGTGTTTCTTATTTTTATCCTGTTTTCTACTAATTGAAGTTTCCTTCTAAATAATTCTCTGAATGAACACAGTGTACACCTTATATTTTGTCAAAACGTTCAAACAATTTAAAGCACTGTGTGGTTTCTGTATTTCAGAATTGAGTTGGCAGATTCTTTCTTTTCTGGAAAATCAAACCCAGAAAAAAAAAGAAGGTTAAAACTTTGTCTTATGGAAACATGTTCAGAGTCATCTAAACAAAAATAAAAACTGCCATATTCTTCATTAGTGTTTGGTTGAGGGGGTTGCATACTCTATGAAAATACCTACAAAAAAGAAAAATGAAACACCAGAATGATCCTTTGATGAATGTATGTTCTACCATGATACTCGAGTCCAAACAGTAAAATTAGCAATGGGTGTACAAGAATACATTCAGATCTACGTAAAATTATTTGCATAGAAAAACTTTAAGTGGCAGTATAACTGAAGCAACAGGTCACATTTATCAGACTATGGCTCCAACTATCTGCAGTAGCAGCTAAAAGCAGAATCTCCTGTAGTAGGCTCAATAATCAGGAACATTAAGACTTCTAAAGCCTTAAGTAACTGTTGGCAACTAACTGGTTGCAACACCCTCAACATCTGGGCAACCACTTTCAATAACAAGGTGACGGCACAGGTCATTAGGTGGTGTTTAAGTTTTGAACTCATTACATTACATTGACAGGTGTAATAAATAATAAATACTCTAACAGGCTTCAGAGTATATAGGCCCACTGTGGTTCCCGAGATATTTTTGTGGAGAGAAAATAAAATTCCCATCTCCTCCCAACAATAAATTGCATGGGAATGGACCAATGTCCTTTATTTTAGTTTTTTAGTTTTTCGTCCAGGCTAAACTAAAAAAGATTTAAAGCATGATACAACAGCAAGTTAAGCATTGTTAGTAGATGGATTGAAGACACATGGTGAATGAATAAATAACCCTGATGAAAGTAAGGTCCTGTTCAGTCATGAGGTTACAGATAGACTAGAAAACATTGGCACACAGTAGCTTGGACATATGGGGACTTCACATGAAGTCAGACAAGACTCGAAAGCTGTCGTTTGTTTCGTTAGAAACGAATTAAAGTACAACCATTGTCTTTTTGGTCTTAGAAAGTTGTAAAAATGCTTTAGCTTTGATGAGAAAACACTGCATTAATGATGAAAATGTATTAAAACTTTCTCCTCACCTTTTACATCATAGTAAAAGGGTTTGAAATCTGTGCCCTAAGATCAGCATGTCATGCTCTTTTCTTCTTCATGTTTTCAAATGAAGTTATTTCCTCCATTGCTGATGAGCTTCCCTTTCTTCTTGAGTCTCTTCAGCAGACAGGAGGCGATGCCTAAAGCTCCACCCTTCAAAAAACGAACAAAGTTGTCTCCCACCAGTGGGCCCATGGCAAACAGACCTGGCTCCTTGGTACACTCGAAAGTGTAGGGGTCGATGTCGATTGAATTTTGCTTGCAGGAGATGGGTCTTGTTGGATCTTGGCCCAGGTACTGGCCTTGCCCCTTCAAGAAAAATAAGTCTGGGTTGGTCCCAATCAGTACCAGGGCCATGGAGATCTTGAATGCCTTTAGGGCGTTGTTCCCCTGCAGCAAACACTTCATGTCAGACTGGAAGGACACCACGCAGTGTTCAGGGAAACTGGTGTAGTCAGGAAACAGGCTGATACTGGCATTACCAGCCACATTACCTGCAGCAAGTTGGGGTTTTGGGCACATCTTGGCACATACTGAAGAGGCAATACTAACTGCCTGGGGTCTGTTAGGAACAGAAGAGGGACCCACGTTTGTGTAGGCATGAGAGCACATCATGTTGTAGACTTTGTGGTACTCTGGGTATAGCATCTTCGGGAGCTGCTTAAAGATGAGGTCTGAGTCATCAACTCTCTTGCGAAAAACATGCAACACTCTAATGTTGCTGTTGCAAGCACACAGAACTGCATCGGCAGCACTTAAACCAGCACCTACAATTAGAACAGGATCAGACTTCCTATCCAGTTTTCTCTGGCTAACTGCCAAGCCGAGGTCTGAGATACTGTGAAATACAAAAGGCAGATCCTCTCCCTCTACACCCAGTCGGACTGGTGAGTCGGAAGCACCGGTGGCAAGGACTACATTTTCAGCAAAGAGGCAGAAGGGGGCATGAGTGTCATTCTGCACCTGCTGGTATCCCCTTACTTCCCAGAGAGCCCCCCCTCCACCACTGTTTACACACACTTCTCCATTTCCCTCAAAGCCCTCATTCGCTCCATCTCCCACCCCTCCATCTCCTTGATCAGTGTGCCCATTTTCGAGACCCTCTCCATCATGCCCCCGGCAAAGTTTCTGGATGGAGGTCACATAGGTGTTGTCAACAAAATTCTTTTGAAGACCCTTTAGCTTCACATAGTTACAGTAATAGGATGAGATCTCCTCTGGGGTTGCTCTGTCACTGGTTAGATCCCTAGAGCGAGGACAGAGACAAAGAGGAGCAATAGTACAGAACTGAACTGAAGCTTAAGCCATATCTTTGCTGTAAACCACCTTATCTCTCATTACCTGCGTTTCCCATTGGTCAAGTCTTTGTAGTTGACCCCAGGGAGCTCCATCCAGATGCCAAGACTAATAGTCAGCATGGAGCCTTCCATTGCCTGAGGCGATGAGAGAGGCAATGTCATAGACCCATGGTTGACATTAAATGTGGGAGGATCAAATTTTTTCACTTACATGCCAAGCACCCCCAGGTGTTCCCCTGCCCAGAACCAGATGTGGGATGTGTTGCTGCTTGTCTCTCCTCCACTGAAGGACAGAAGGGAATTTGTAACCAAAGTCAGCATTAGGATGAAGCAGTGTGTCAAAAAGCACAGCCACAGGATTTCTTGACCTCCCCTCAAGACCTTCACTCAGATATTCCAGATCCTGCAAAAAAAAAAAGAGGCATGCTTATGGTGTACCTGAATGACTGATCATCTTTAAATAACCAAGGAAATGGTAGTTTTGTTTTTTTACCTGTTCAGTAATAGGTAGATGCTTGGTCTCCTGAAGTTTCCTGTATAGTATTGGGTTTGGGTGGACAGTTGCTGGGTCTAAATACGGCTTGTATCCACTCAGCAGGTAGGACAGACAGATACCTGATGGCCCGTTGCCTAAAGACCGATCCACATTTGGGAAATTACTGGCTAGCGTTGCAAAGATGCACAAAGCAATATATAATACATATTAGGTTGAAAAGGGTGCCTTTTAAGCAGTTTTCACACCTGCATTTGCATCTGCACCAACATCTAGCCATTTATGGAAGAAGGGGCACACGAGAGAACATCTGAATTAGATGGAACGAACATTATTGTGCCCATTGTTGGTTCAAAGTATGTGTGAGGAGGTTACAGCTCCAGCGACACTTGTAGTATAAAAAAACATTATTGCTTGACTGATGTGTTTAAGCTTGTGGCATTCATTATAAAACATCATGACATGGTCAAAAGAGTCAGCTCAAGTCTTAACAACAGGACCTTGCTAATCTCCTTCCTTCTTCTCTGGTGAGTATACTGTCCTGAATTTCCCAATAGTTTATTTGAGAAAATTTGTGTTTTAAAATGTGTGCAGGATTACAGCCAGGTTGAAGGATGATCTAGTCATGTTAAACCAGTAAAGGTCAGGCAAAAGGTTTACCTATGATGACCACAGGGACAGTGGGTGGGTGCTCTTGTGGCGGAGTGGTCTCTTCCAGAAGAGGCATGGCTGCTGCCTGGGCCAGAGCCGGCACTGAGGAGGAAAAGAATAATAGACATGTGAAGAAAGTTCCAGACATTTCTGTAGCTGCTGTCCATTCAGTAGTCAACTAAAAGCAGAGCCTCGTTTGCTCTTTGTTCCACCACTGTTTCCATGTTTCTGGGTCAAATTATTTGAACAGGTTCAAACCAGCTTACTGTCTTTTTGTCTGCCAGTGTTGTTGTCTCACGTTAGCTTAGATCCTGTCTCCATCCACCATCATCAGCTGACTCAGAAACGCACACTGGGTGGGTGGATGGATGGGTGGGGGGCATTATTCATCCTGTTATTGTGTTTTCACGTACAGCTATGACCCTCCCTGTCTGTCTGGGGCTTCATACACGTGGAAACACCCCGCCACAACACAACATGCCCCCAGTTTTTCTCATTGCCAGCCCGCCAGCGTCCACACACCCCACGTTCTACCACACATGGCCCGAGGCAGAGTTAGCCTCTGTTAACCCCGGTGCCGCTTCCCAGACAAAAGGGAATTCTAATCAGATTTGTGTAGGCCTGGGTCTGTTGTGAAATGTAGCCGTTGAGCATGTGTACTGTGTGTTTGTGTGTTACGCGACAGTGCCATTGTGTGCCCGCCGCGCCGCAAATCCCCCCTGATCACTCCTCCGAGTGGGCCCTAATCCCACTGGGCCTGTTTATGTCTTTACCACCCTTTTCAATGGCAGCAGGATGAGAATGTGGTCCTGGCATGCTGACAGACCAAATCATCAGAACCCCTGCTCCTCTCATACCCCCCACCCCAATATACACACTCGCAGACACTCCCGCCAAAACATTACCCAACGGCTGCAGCAAACCAGTGCCCACTTGCCCCACTTTCATACCAACCAAAACACTGCCCATGCCGCTTTTGTCTTACATCCCAAAATTCTGGCACATTTCCCTTAAAACTCCCCACTGCCCATACAATCTGACTCACTTCCAGTATCCCCCTCCCTCCTCCCTCCCTCCCCCTGTCTGACCTGTGTCTGTAGATCAACCAGTTGTCTTTGGTTGTCAGCTTATTTACTCTTTTCAATGAAAGCAACGGGATTCCACACATTGCCTGCTGTGTCCATGCCCCCAGTTGGCAGACGGATACTGTTCTGGCCTCTGGTTTAATCTGACAAAACACCAACAGTGTGTACAGTGTTGTTTTCTTTAATGTGAACTTTCACCCATAAACTGGTGGTTATGTTATCCCACAGTGGATTTGTGTTTGATTGCCCCCCCCCAAAAAAAACAGATTAAAAAAAAAAACAGGACAAAACTGCTAAATCCCCTTCAAATGGCTCAGTGAGCACCAGTGAAATATGAATTCTTCCTGATGCAACAGCAGCTCATCATACATCATCAGCAAATCATGACGATAGATATGTGTGTGATTTGATATTGTGTGATTCAGTATGCAAAAACAGTTCAAGTGCAGATAATCCAAACTGCTTAGCCTGACAGGATAAGCTGTTTTAAATTCAGTGAAACCTCGAGAGCACAAGTTATAACGCACAACAGGCCTACAGCTAAAATGTGATAATAATAATAAACCCAAGGTGTTGGTGGACTTTTTCTTTTTATTTATTTATTGGTTTGTTGTACTCTCTTCCAGCCCTTGTACGCGCCTACATGTGCGCGTTTGGCAGCGTGTAGGACGTAACCATACTTTTCTAGAACACTGTGCGCGGTGTACTGTTGGCCACCTACCAAAAACAACTGAAACTTTGCGTTCAGCTTTTACAGCTTTACGGCAATAAACCTTTTTGAAGTTAACCTGAAAACCATGCTTAGAAATGTTAGTGCGTATAAAGCGCTCGTCCGATGTGCACACTCTGTTTCATAGCTGGTTTTCGTAGGCCTGTCACTACACCCTCCTCTTTGCAACTTGAGATCATTTTGCGCGGATCAGCCTGCATGTCACTTACAAAATTAGGTTAAATTCAAAACAGGACCAGACTGTTTATAGCTATAGGTGGATGATGCTGCAGAACGCGCTGCAGGATGAAGTGAATGATGCAGCAGTGTGGTACCCGATCATAAGCACCATCCTCATAGACCAGCAGCCTCGGATCTTAAATTACACTACTGACTCCGGGAAGCCTGCGTCCAGCAAGTCTCAAGGAGCACATGCTATATCCGCTATGACACAATCATTGCATAATTTAGGTCAAACACACACACACGCGGTTATCCGCAGCACTCAATAACAGGATCTCTTACCGCGCTGTGATGTGTCTCAGTATCTCCCGATTTCGTCCCGTTATCACGACCCACGGGAGCGTTTTAAATCGTATAAATAGCCAGACACCGGTGGGAGGACCTATCCAGCTGTCTGGGGTCTTGTGAGAGATAATAAGCCGTCCTCTCTTTCGTCATCACACACACGCACACGCACGCACACACTCACACACACACAGCCTTACCTCCGCGCAGTTAAATCCGAGCAGACCCGGTGTCTCCAGATCTGATCAGCGTGCAAATGTCGACTGAGGGGAAGACCTTCTGTGTGTCTTGATGGCAGAGTGTGAAAGAGAGAAACTGGCTCCTTCGTCTGCTTTTCGTCGTCACATGCGCATCTCCTCACCACCAGGCGTGAGCGCGCTCATGGGAAGAGGGGGAGAGCCGGAAGATCAGAGCATCTCTCAGCATCCTCGCAGCTCCGCCGACACTGCTGCTCACTGAGTGGGCTTCACTGAGAGAACAGGTTTATTTTTAAGAAACGCACTGCTCAAATGTAGGTTAGGATCAGAAGAGGCGCATACAGTCCAAAGAAGTCCTGCTGCAGGTGCATATTACGGTTTGTCTTTTTGCGCTTTTTTGAAGTCTTCCATATGGAATGATATAACCTGGCTTTTACCACTTTAGGTTTTTTAAAAAAAATTCTTTATTGAGAAAAGGGACATTTTTGGTTGGAAATGTGCTTTTAAAGAAAAGATTCAGTGTTGTAGGTCCTTGGCAGGTTTCTGAACCAGAGAGAGCCTGAGTATAATTTAGGTTGTGTGTGGAGCAAGGCATTTTTGAAAAACTACATATTTTAAAATTATTATAACCGTATTATTGTTGTTATTACTATTACATCCTTTATTTAAACAGGCTGTCTCACTGAGATCTAGATCTCTTTTTCAAGAGAGACCTAGACTTACAGGCACAAAATGCAAAGACACATTATACAGTCGTGAAAAAGAAAATACACCCTCTTTCAGTCCTAAGGTTTAAGGTATCAGGACATTTAAAAATCCCTCAATCCTCATAAAATGAGGTAAAAAAAAAACAACTTCAAATGAAGAACACATGACATATTAGACCATGTTATTACTTATTTAACAAAATAAATAAATAAATTAGACAAAATGCAGAAGCATTATGTGAAAAATTAAGTGCATCCTTATTGCTTCCATAGGAATCAAGAGAGGGAAGGTAGCAGCCAGGTGCTGCTGATCAAATGTACTTAATTAATTGATCATCAGCAAGTGTGAGCACCTCTATAAAAGCAGAAGCTTTGGTAGGTTGATGGTCTGGAGCATTCAGGTGTGTTAACACAGTTCCAAGGAGGAAAAACATCTGAAGCAAGTGTTGCTACCCATCAATCTGCAGGGTTATATGTTGTATGTTTTCCAAAACAATACTCATTCTCACTGTAGAATGATGGACTTCAAGTCCAGCACATTCCCCCAACATCACACCATACAATAATCAGGGAAACTACAAAACCCAAGAGCTTTGGTTCTGCTGTCGTCTGTTAGCTGAGGAGGACCATCATCTCACCTTTTCATGCAAGATGAGATGGTGAGTGAGAAACATTTAGATACACACAATCAAGAGAAAAGGGAGAGCATTTGGGGTGGCTGTGGCCCAGGAGGTAGAGCAAGCCCATCTACTAATCGATGGTTCGATTCCTGGCTTCTCCAGTCTGCGTGCCAAAGTATCTTTGGGCAAGATACCGAACCCAAAGTTGCTCTTCGATGCAACTGTCAGAGTATGAATGTGTGTGAATGTTCACACGGTGCTTGTGTGAATGGGTAAATGGAAATGTGTTGCATTAAGTACTTTGTTTGCTCAGCTAGAGTAGAAAAGTGCTATATAAGAACTAGTCACCTTAGAATCCTGATTAACAATTATTCCTTTAAACTTATATATATGATCAGCAGATAAAAATAAACTAATAAAGGAGACTAATAATCTGGAGCAGTCACTCTAAATTGGTTTATTTTGTGCCAGTATTTGTTGACTTAGCTCATTCTGAACCAAACACTGCTGAAAATAATGTTGGAAAAATAGATTTTATGCTTTATAAACACATTTTTTAAATTTAGCATTTTTTTAATTCTATCTTAATAACTTGCGTAACTAATCCCCATTAAAACAGCTCATTTTCCCTCTGCCTTTAAGATAAAGGTAATGTCCTTCTAATGTAAGGTCTCTGATAAAGGTAGACGGGGATTCACGGCTTTCAGTAGGCAGTACCTGTGAATGGGAGCTCCGCCTCCCCGCTTCGTCATCCAATGAGCGTAGAGAGCAGAAACATTACTTCCTGTGTGTGATCCAAACACATGTACGTATGCTAGCAGCTAGCTTTGGCGAAAATACTTCTTCAAGTGGTAATAAGGGCCAGTGAAGATGGTCCACTTCACTAGGGTCTGCTTACGGAAGGTGAGTGCTGCAGCAGACATTTATTGTGAAGATCACAGAGTAAACGGGGGACGATATACAGTATTTGACGTTAGCTGGAAAGCTAGCTGTCAACGCTAAATACAGCAAACTGAAAAGCCAAACTGCTGTTTGTGAGTCTCGTATGTTAAGTGGCAGTGGGAACATTAGAAGAAGAAAGGCTGAAGATAAAACACCAACTATCCGTTCAGTTGTTGCACATGAGCAGCCTGCTGGAGGTCATTTTGTGGGGCTCTGCCAGTTCTCCTGTTCCTCCACAAACAGGGAGACAGATACCGATGCGGCTGCTGAGCTGGTGTCCTCCAGCAGTCCTTCAGTAACGGCCCATATCCTGCTGTCTCCTCCACACTTTTGGTGTCTGACATTCTTCTGACTTACTTGATACTGGAGATGTGCTATAAATAAAAAATGCACCCATTTAGCTTTGGTGGGTGGACAGAAATAAGAAGGAAGGTGTAAGGAAAATTTTAGTTTTCTTTAAACAGACAATAACAGGAAATAAATGAGGATGCTCTTTTTACGTGTTATCTGTCATGAATTTAGAGTTAATAAATGTTTTTCACTTTGTTGTTATTAAAACTCTTCATTTTAAGCAAGCATCGCATTTCTTAACAACCAATGTCCTCAACAAGTCCTGGTTTGTACATTCACTCTGTCATGACCTCCGTGTACTTCTGTTTTCTTGCTGATGGCAATAATACTAATAATAATAATAATACTATTTTAACTATGCTTCTTATTCTAATATTATCTTAACTGATTTCTTATTTAATACTTAATCACAAGCAGGTTATATATTTCTCTTAATCACTATGCTATGTTATATCAAAGCTTCATTATGCATATAGTTAACATAAAAGATTAATACTATCTAAATTTTCCTAACAGAAGGATAGGCAAGCCACTGTCAGAAATCATTGTTCTCGTAGCATGTGTCAGGCTCATGCCGATAAATGTTGCTGGTAAAACTTTGAAATATTCACTTACTTTAATTTGCCTGTTAGGGTCTCTATTGTTCTTCCATTTGTGAATACCAGTCTAATGTGTCTTTGACTCTTTGCAGTATGGAAAATTTGTGGACAACTTGCGCCTGTATGTCCGTGGAGGCAGCGGCGGCATGGGTTTACCCCGTCTTGGAGGACAAGGAGGGAATGGTGGAGATGTTTGGGTGGTGGCATCAAAGAATGTGACCTTAAAGAGGATCAAGGACAAATACCCACAAAAACGTTTTGTAGCGGAAGCAGGAGCGAACAGCAGGTAGAAATACGATTTTTATTTTTAAATTCTGGAGATCATTAACTGACATCTATTTGGAGTTCTGTAGATGTTTTTCAATAACCCTGTATGATTGGGAAGCTGAGAGCCATTTGGATCTCCTTTATCAACAGTGTTCGAGCTCTGAAAGGAGATGGAGGAATGGACAAGGAGATCCTTGCTCCTGTCGGTATCACAGTCACCACCGATGAAGGCAGAACACTTGGTATGTCAAAGCTTTTGCGATACTTTCCATGTCAGCACAGTCATGCATGTGATCTTTGTTTTTTCTAATAGAAAAAGAACCACCTCATATTTTTCCTGTATCTGTAATCAGAGGGGTGTAGAACAGATACCTGATTTTTGCAGTTAAGCCTTTGCCTCTTATTTCCTTTACCATTCTTCTACAAGGTGACTTGAATGTGGAGGGCGATCGTGTAATGGTGGCAAAAGGAGGATCAGGAGGCTGTTTGTACTCTGAGTTTCAGCCTAGCAAAGGCGAGGCTAAACACATCAGACTGGACCTCAAACTTATAGCAGACCTAGGTCTTGTGGGGTGAGAGCAGTCGCACATTTTAAAAAGAAAAAGAAACATACTCACTCATTTCAGCTTTGCACAGAAAGCAAAATCTGATTTTTTTTTTCTTCTGTTAAATCACCATTAGGTTCCCAAATGCAGGAAAGTCTTCTCTGCTGACAGCCTTGTCTAATGCCAAACCTCAGATTGCCAGCTATGCTTGTAAGAAGATAACCACACATGAAAAATGAAATCTGATTATCTTTTTCTTAAAATTTGCATATTTTTTCTTCTTAAGAAAGAATAATTCTTTCATTCAGTAACCTGTGATGTTTTTCTGCTGTTTCACAGTCACAACTTTGAAGCCAGAGATAGGCAAACTGATATATGAGGATTACAAGCAGGTAAGCCTGGTGTGCTCTGCTTTAACTGTCTGTGAAATTACTCTTTTTTTTTTTTCTTTTTAGTTGGTTTGCTTAATTGTTTGCTCTTTTTTGGGGGGTAGATCTCTGTTGCTGATCTTCCTGGCTTGATTGAAGGGGCTCACTTGAACAAAGGCATGGGCCACAAATTTCTGAAACATGTAGAGAGGACCAAGCAGCTGCTGTTTGTGGTGTGTAAGACACAAAATGACACAAACTAAATTCGTGTGGTCGGAGTAACCAGTTGAAATTTGCCTGATTGCCATGATGAAGTTTCGTTTGCATTTTGTTTGGCCGCAGGTGGATGTTTGTGGTTTTCAGCTGGCAAGTAAAACACAGTTTAGGTCAGCCTTCGAAGCTGTGCAGCTTCTCACCAAGGTGAGCCTGAAAGCTGGTCAGAAACTGGTAACTAATGTATATGGTATTCATTCTAATCTCTTGACTCTCCACTTTTGTCCTTGATCCTCATCTGCTCTTTGCTTGCTTAAGGAGTTGGAGTTATACAAAGAAGAGCTGTTGTCAAAGTCTGCATTATTGGTGGTGAACAAGATGGACCTGCCTGATGCTGAGAACAAGCTAGCAGAGCTGAAAGAGCAACTACAAAACCCAGAAGGTTATAGTATAATTAGCATTAATAATAAGAAGAAAAGTGTCATATTTAGGAGTAAAAAATGAAGATGAATTTCTTCTTCCAGGTTCCTGGACACTCTAGGCTGTTTCAAATTTTATGATATATATATATATATATATATATATATATATATAAAACAAGAATTTTAACACCAGCTCTGTTCCTCTTCTTTCTCCTATACAGAGTTCTCTGATCTGCTGCCTGAAGACATGATCCCACAGAAATATCTGACTTTCAGACACGTGGTTCCTGTTTCTGCTATCACCGGGTTTGGTATCGGCCACCTGAAAAGCTGCATCCGACAGTCCCTCGATGAAGATGCAGCCTTGCAAGCTAAAGTGACTCATCAAGAAAAGCTGCATGCACTGAGGTACCACTCACATGGGCATTTGTGAGTAATTTGGACAACATCAAGAAAACTGCAGTGAGCTGTACAGTGAACAGTGATGGATGAGTCAAAACAGTGTGTGAAATGCTGCAGTTTGCAGACAAACATCCTCCACTGAGAAACACCTGTGGCAATGAGACTGTTTATCTTCAGTCCATAGATGTGATGGAGATCTCTGCTTGGAGATGATCGAATGCTCACTAACCGATTCAAGCTCCATCTTTATTTAATTAAAAGTGATGCCTTGTAGAAGACTGAACATGTTTTGAATATCATTAAAATCATATGCTGGTGCATAAATTAATTATGGTCAAGACAACTACTTTAAATGATAATGTGTTTTCAATTTGATCCAGTTTCTCACTAAGATATAAGTTGTATTTATTTTTATTGCGTTACGTTTTATGCATTCTCTGTTGCATAATGCATAATCTGTTTTACTTTAAAATGGATCATAATCTACAAGTCAAACAACATGCGGTGTTGCAGAAAACTTGAAACCAGCAATTGAGACCATAAACTTGTTAACTGAGGTAGTTTTGTCATAGACCTATACAGCATATACAGATAGCATCACACAGTTGTTCCAGACTTGTCGGCTGAACATCCATGATGTGAATCTTCCATTTCACCACATCCCAAAGGTGCTCTATTAGATTGAGTCCTGGTGATACTAATACCCAGTTGGGCCGTGGTGTTTAAACAAGGCTCAGCTGACACTAAAAAGCCCAAAGTGTGTCAAGAATACTAGATGGATCCATGCTTTCATGTCATTTATGCCAGATTTTGATCCTGCAATCCAAGTGTTCTTCTGTTGTCCAATTTTGTTTAGCTTGTGTGAATTATATCCACAGCGTCCTGTTCTTAGTTGACAGGAGTGGCACCCGATGTGGTCTTCCGCTGCTGTAGCCCATCTGCTTCAAAGTTCGATTTGTTGTGCATTCAGATATGCTGTTCTGCATACCTTGGTTGTAAAGAGTGGTTATTTGAGTTACCGCTGCCTTCCCATCAGCTCAAAGACATCAGGCCATTCTCCTCTGACCTTTTGACATCAACCAGGCACTTTTACCTTTGAACTGCTGCTCACTGGCTATCTTCTCTTTTTCAGACCGTTTTCTGTAAACTGTAGAGATAGTTGTGCGGGAAAATCCCAGCAGTTTCTGAAATGCTCAGACCAGCCCATTTGGCACCAACAACTGATACCACATTCAAAGTCACTTGAATCACCTTTCTTCTCCATTCTGATGCTCAGTTTGAACTTCAGCAGGTTGTCTTGACCATGTCTGCATGCATAAATGCATTTAATTGCTGCCATTTAACTGGGTGATTAGATATTTGCTTTAACGAGCAGTTTAAGAGGTGTACCTAATAAAGTAGCCAGTGAGTGTATATACACTGTATGATTGCAACCAGTAGTCGCTCACTCCTGGTAAGAAAGCAGGATAATTTACTGTCCCTGCCTTCTCTTACAGTCTAATTTTTGCTGGTTTGCTGCTCACATATGTATAATTTAACGATTACTAAACCTTCCTGTGAAATTAGAAGTTAGTAGAAATGTTTGCACAGACAGATGTGTTGATGAAAGTTTTATTTTATAGTAAATATATTACAATACTGAATGATTAAGAGGAAAAAAATATGGGGATTTTGCATCATCAGTCTGTACAGCATACAGGCAAATTAAAAAAAAAAAAAAGAGGACAACTGCAGTGTCTGAATTAGTACGTACAGGGATCTTTAAGGTTCCTGGAGCAGAGTGCTGATGATTCTGGTGTGATGGGAGCACATGGCTGAGACTGGGTGGTACACAAATACATTCAAGTCTCTGGCCAGACAGTTGCTCTGTAGGGATTGGTCAGTCCAGCTGTGTGTGGAGGCAGATACAGCAGGTGTGTACAATCACAGAAATCACTGCTGCCTGCTTGGTCCCATCCTTGGTGGAGAATCTTTAGAGTTTTGCCCAAGGCACCAGGACAAATGTCTTGCTGCAGCACAGTATTATGATGTTCAAAAACATTTCTAAGGAGCTCAAAGATGATGCTCTCCCTGGGAAGCCCAGAAAAATCACTGGGCCGCTGGACACAGACCAATACTAAGACTCGAGCCAAAAAAAAGGAAAGTTCTGGTTGAAGGCAAATTATGAGCCCATACAGCAACATGTGTCCAAACCTTATATCATACATATCAGCACATGCCTAAGAAACATCAGCTTCTATTGACCCCAGGACGAGGGTGATTAAATGAAATGGTCTCCATTCAAACTCAACACACGTAATTACAATAATGCACTTAATTACTGTTTAAATAGCTGCTGTACATAATGCTGAGAAAGAAAGTGAACATTACAAAGGTACTTAATAAAAAAAGATACTAGTAGCAATATTAGTTCAATATTGTGAAGCTCATATTACCTATACAATCCTAATGCATACATGAAATACAAATGTAAAAGTGCCCACACTGGAACAAAAGCTAACAACAGGAAAATGACTAACATGAGGCCTTGAGACAACGGTTTGTCCACAGAGTGGAGCATTGACTGTACAGAGAACTTGCTGTTGTGATCAGGATTTGTATCCACAAGAAAAATTCCACCTTAAATAGCTACACTGGCATGACAAGTCAAAGCACAGAACCACCACGATCAGTCACTGTAAGCCCCGTTTTTCTTTTTCCTGCCGTGAACTTTACCAGCAAACTTTGTTGACTGTGGTACACAAACCGATTAAAAACAACAGGAAAAGGCAATGAGGGCAAAAAGTCATTCAGTGACATGCTCATTTCCTGTTACGATCTCACAAAGAGCCTACCGGAGAAATATTTTGATATAGAACCGTCATGCTGTTGTGTCTTCACAAGCTCAAACAGCAAGCACTGCACAGCGTAGTTAATCATTTACATGGCTAAATATCTCAGTCGTCATAGCTAAATTCAAAATGCACATATCAGTCACCGTTTCCAGATTGTGGCCGAGGTGGGCCGCCAGTCATGTGTTCACTTCTCACATTCAAGTGGCAGCCTCTGGAAAAATGGTCTCAAACATAGAAACACCTTATCATTATCACTGGGAAATTTCCAGAAAACCACGTGTGTGGCAAGTGGCACATCTATAACTACACCAAACACATCTCATCTCGTCCATTCATTTCACTCAGGAATGGCACGCAAAACTAATAATTTGCTAAATTAATATTGATCAAGGACCATCTTAGGGACACTCTTAATGTGCCACAATTAACATCGCTGGATGTCTGTGTGTGTCTCTCAGAGATGCATGAAAATAGTGTCTTAAGGTTTAAAAGAAAAAAAGACATTCTGCTGTGGATGGAGAAGGCTATAGAGGTCACAGTCACAAAGGGCAAGAAACCCAGACTGCAGGGTCTCTAAACTTATCTACAGAGAGCACACAATTCAGCAGGGAAAAAAAAGAGGAGATGTTTCTCTCTTTTTGTCTTTAAAAAAAAACAAAAAAAAAACCATACTCTGTGTGTTTTTTACTGTACATATTTACACACACACACAAACAAACAAAGGGGAGGAACAGCAGAGCCGGGGCGGGTCCATGTTGTGGTGATACAATATGAGATACCTTTAGTGGAGAGAAAGCATTAAGCCTACAGACCTTATAAAACAACAACAGACGTTTGCATGCTTTCCTTTCAGATCAGACCACCACCCTTCTCGTCCTTTCGGCAGGAGGAGGTTGCTGATAAACAGAGTTGTCTCATGCATACAGTGTTGGAGTTTCTACAGTGATTCACGTGCGTCAAAATGATCCGACATAGATCCAGCGATGCAGCGCGATGCCGTGGCCCCGTTCCTGGGACCACAGCTCCTTTTAGAGGAGGCCATACAATTCAGATGGGATGGTGTTGAAGTGAATATGAGATGACCAAGCTAAAGAGGGTCCAGGGGAGGGTTTTTTTTGTGGGGGGGGGGGGGTTCTGTCACATTGTTGAAGCTTGAGAGGACAGGAACAGCTCAGTCTGAACTCCAGCTGGTCTGGAGTAAATGTGGAGCTGGTTTCTCTGCCGGGACTCCACATCTTCACATAGAGATCCACTGAATGAGGCCATTTGGCAAGACGGCCTCGCAGATGCTTGGTTACACTAATTCAAACTCAAACTCTGCCTATTTCCTGTCCAGTGGGTGGGTGGGGCTCTCTCTTTTTCTCTTTAGTTGCTTAGAGTCAATTTTGTTTCATTTTTGTGTTTTTCATTCATAGAAAAGGAGAGACGTGTAGTTCTCTAAGGTCTTGTGCAGAGAAGGCAAGACAGCTGTTATATTGAGGTCTCCCACAACTGGAAATAAATAAGAGGAGAAAGAGAAACCTTTTAACATCTCCCATAGTTTACTTCTGGTCAGTCACATTACATCCTTTTTTTTTTTTTACACAGAATTGGGGCTGGTGTTACATTTTGTTTTCAAGGACATTTATGCTTTATTCTATAAACCATATTTGTCTTTAGTAGGTACTTCAGCATCCTCATTTGCACACACAACCACCATTAAATGCATTAAACTCTGTATTGTGTTTTGGACTTATACTTGCCCTGGCGCTCTGCCTGTTGGCTTTCCTCTGGTCATCGGGGAGAGGAGGCATAGGGTACAGGGTACCTCCTGCTGGATGCAATAGATCCTGTGGAGGAGGTGGGAGACTTGGCAGGAGATAGCGTCCTGAGGAAAAGATAAAGTGACCGGGAAGAGAAGTGATTATAAAACTACTGCCTCTACTTTTTTAGTTAGGGTAAGACTAAGATGTCCAAAGACACAGATAAATAAATGAGGTTAGCTCCAGGAACTTGAGCTAATGTTAGATCTGTGACTTTGGACAACATCCTCCTTGAGCTGCTCCACTTATTCTCTTTTCACCTTCCTAAATAGAGAGGTTGCTCTTAAAAGCTCTTACTGCTGCTCACTGAAAGCAAAGAGACAAATTATAAAATAATCAGTGCAACAAATGCTTAGCTTTTAGGAGCAAACCTTGTGCATGATATGTATTTATTTACACAGCAGTAAACAGTTCCCGGCTGCAGTGTGGGCACAGTCATAGTTTCCTTCA